>VZZY01024048.1:388456-411708 GCA_013400335.1 Eurystomus gularis | reverse complement strand
ACTTTCTAGCCACACTTCCCCAAGCTTGTAACATTGCTGGTGGTTGGTGTGACCAAAGTGCAGGACCCGGCACTTGGCTTTGTTGAGGACTTTGTTCACCCAGTTGGCCTCAGGCCATCCAGATCCCTCTGCAGAGTCTTCCTACCCTCGAGCAGATCCACACTCCCGCTTAATTTTGTGTCATCTGTAATTTTACAGAGGGAGCCTCGATCCCCTCATCCAGATCATCCATAAAGATATTAAACAGGACCAGCCCCAGAACTGAGCCCTGGGGGACCCTGCTTGTGACCGGCCGCCAACTGGGTTTAACTCCATGCACCACCACTCTCTGGGCTCGGCCATCTAGCCAAGTTTTAACCCAGTGAAGAGTCCACCTGTCTACACCGTGAGTCCACAGCTTGTTCAACAGGATGCTGTGGGAGACAGTGTCAAATGCCTTACTGAAGTCCAGGTAGAAAACATCAACCGCCTTGCCCTCATCCACTTGGCAGGTCACCTGGTCATGGAAGGAGATTAGGTTAGTCAAACAGGACCTGCCCTTCATGAACCCACGCTGGCTAGGCTTGATCCCCTGGTTGCAGGAAATGATGATAATAATTTAATACACATGCGTGTGTCTCACATTTGCCCAGCGGTCACAGAGCGCGGTGGGAGATGCTCTGGGGAGGCCTGGCTGAAGTGGGCTCTGCCCGTTGCATGGATGTTTGCTGCTGGGCCCCACGAGTAGGGAAGGAATGGAAGGTCTCAGTGCCTTCAGGAGCTATTCATGGGTGTAGCTCCACCTCCTGTGGAGTGTAGACCCCCATCATCTTGCCCCCTGTCCATTAGCTCTTGATCAGCATTGATCAGATCCCCTCTGAGGCTTCTTTTCTCCAGCTCAGCAGCCCCAGGGCTCTCAGCCTTTCCTGGGCACAGAGATGCTCCAGGCCCCTCAGCATCTTTGTAGCCTCCACTGGTCTCTCTCCAGTAGCTCCTGTCTCTCTTGAACTGGGAAGCCCAGAATGGGACAGAATACTCCAGAGGTGGCCTCACCAAGGCAGACTAGAGGGGGAGAAACGTCTACATAGTTGGAAACAGCCAAATGGCAGCTACTTCACCTCAGCTACACAAATGGGCTAATCGATGATTAAAAATCCCATCTGATGAAAAGCACTGGTAGGAGGACTTGCTCATGGGAGTACATCCCATGATAGGAATGACACGTGAAACCATGACACGCTTCTGTGGGATGAGATGGTGAAGCGTGAGCAAGTGGAATGTAAGTTAATGTGGGAAAACAGAAGGTGTCTCTTGAAAACAGCGGAGTTCTTTGTGAAGCAGATTGTTTCTGACAAAACTTTTACAGGAAAGGTGTTGATCTCAACAAACCAGCTGGTTTTTTTTTTTCCTCAAAAGAAAAAAAATTGGCAACAATTTCCCACCGATCCTACAGCAAAGGAAATATGATCTCATCTTCCCCCAGCGTAGCTCCATCAGCTTCCAGGTGATAATTCATTCACCATTGTCAGGCTCTCATCAGTTTACACTACCGGATCTGTGTGTTTGCATTGTTGATACAACACCTCTAATCACAATATCTGCAATGAATACGGATATTTTCCCTCTTAACTTTTCCAGCTTAAACTCATTAAGGCGATAGTCTGCTCCTTAGCTTTGAGAAAGCACAAATTTAGGCGATGATCTCAATTTTTATGCCTTCTGCAGCCAGGGCTTCTAATGTCCACCTCCATTTCTGCAGGCACCTCTGAGATGATGAGTTACTATATGGACACAACCATCGGCAGCGCGGCCCCTTATCCTTTGGCTCGCCCTGGAGTGATGGTAAGAAGGGAGTTTGGGTTGGTTTTCTGTCCCCTGCAGCGGGTTTCTCTTTGGTTGGTGTGACATTTTCACCCCGTTCACTGGCACGGCTTGGTGGCCAAGGTTTCAAGTTGTTCAGAGCAGCGTCCGAACACCCAGTGTTTACCCAGATCTTATCTGAACCTCTCGAGCTTGCAAACCTCAACTGGAAATAGGATTGCTGCGTCGGATTTCCTGCGCTTGTGTTGGGAGGAGGGTTGTGAGGGTAACCATTGTCCCACTACCTCCGCTCCCCGTGCTGACCTTCACCTGCTGGGGATGAATGCGGTGGGATCAGCACAAAGCAGATCAGGCTCTGGAAAAGGTTCCGTTGGTTTTCTGGAGTTTTTAGACAACTTTGGTGCTCCAGATCCCGAGCCAGCTCCTTTCTGTCTGTGCAGTTGATGGGTGGTTATGTATAATATATGTTAGAGTGTGATCCTGGGCATGCCCATGCCGACTGCCAGAAGCTACGGGACAGGTTTGACCGTGCTCTGACCCTTATTTAGAGAAATCAGACCCCTATTTAGAGAAATCACATATTTTAATAGAAGTTTGCCCCCAGAAATTTAGTGTGCAAGATCCTAGCCAAGGTCAGATGAAAGATGTAACTCTGAGCGGAGACACCAAGATGCACAAAAGACTTGCTAGAAAGCAAAGAAGAAGAAAAAAACACTCTGACATGTGAAATATTTCTAATGCAGCTTGATATTTTCCCTTTAAATGGTTCCAAGCATGTGGCTGGCTTTTAAATATTGATTGGAAATGAAGCAAAACTATTTCCCTTGCAGGGAAATAATAATAAAAAAAATTTGAAAGCTTCCTGTCTTTATTTGTATACATGTATACGTTGTTATCCCTGAATATATATTCATGTATATGTACCATATGTATATTATATGGTGTATATATACACCATTGTGTGGATATGGTAAATATATATATAACATATATACATAGATATACACTATATGTATATACAGTCTATATATAGNGTACATATATTTCCTTTATGAGGTATTGATATAAAATTGTATATTTTAATATATATTTATATATATATAAATTATAAAATCATATATTTATATAAAATAAGAAACCCAAGTGTATATATAAAGGCAGCTATAACCTAGGATTACATATGTGTGGGTATATACATGCCTGTATCACACGTATGATCAATACATGTAGATACTTATTTAACTTATTTGGTGTAAGCATATAATAATACACTGTATTATATAATATATATGTAACTTATATACATATATGTGGAACTTATACACATGTGTTTATATGGATATACGTGTGTGTATGTACTTCATGTGTACACACCCCATATGTACATATACATGTATGTATGTGTACATACACATATATGTCCATGGACACATAAAGACAGCTAAAACACAACCAGAAGTACAAAGAATGCAAATATAAATGTAAATAAAAATCACAAATAATATCAATGTAAATAGGAATATGAACATAAACATTATGGCTGGCTCCATCTCCCCCCAGCACAAGGCAAGGCTGTGACCTGGGGCAGGGCCGCAGCCCCTCTACCCCTCTGCCCCACATTTTTGGGGGTCTATAAGGACTATATTTTTCAGCTCACACTGCCAAAAAATAATGATTCCAGCTAGTGGAGCTCAAACAAGCCCCCTCTCATGGAAGATGCCATCCCTATGCCTGGCCCTGAGGAGAGCCCCCTCCCCGCCGCCATCTTGCTGAGCACAGCCTCACTGCTGGCCTTCGTTTTTTTCCCTCACGTTCGTTTAAAAAGGAACTTTTTTGGCCTCAGGTGGGTGTGTTTGGATGACACTGTTTTATCCACACAAACACTGCCAGACCAAGGCTTCGTGTCTGACCGGGGCTGCGGGGAAAGGCGCGCTTGTGCCTTGCACAGGGTGGCCATTTTGGAGCCCCACTCCCCTGACACTTCTCCGTCTCCTGCTCGCAGAAGCCGGGAGCTGGTGTCCCCTGCGAGGATCCCTGGGTGACCTGCGGCTTTCAGTCCGCCTGCTGCCAGCCGAGGACATGCTGCCCACTCTGGGACGAGCCCGCTACGCAAGAGGTGCCCACCGGCCTGGAGCACTACAGCACGGGTAGGACATGGGTTTGAGGGGGGGGGTTGCAAACAGCGATGGTGGCTTCACCCCCAGGCTGGTGCTGGGGGGCTTGGCAGCATGTTCTGGTGAAAAGAGGCAACTTAAAGGGCTGCCATGCTCTTGTGCATTGTCCAACGTGTTCCTCTGGTCTCTTTCCCCCCGTGTTTGCTTTCTGTCCCAGTCCTGACTGCATTTATTGGGGTGGTTTGCCCTGAATACAGCCATAGGGCACCTACTGCATCATCAGCCAGATCCTTGCTGACTGTCAAGGATCTCCCTCTGTGAGGATGGGGGTCAGAAAGTGCATAAAAACTGTAAAACTGCTTTGTTTAACTCTGCTGCCGGAGTGAGACTCCACCTGGAGTACTGCATCCAGTTCTGGAGCCCCTATTACAAGAAAGATATGGATGTGCAAGAATGTGTCCAAAGAAGGGCCACGAGGATGATCAGAGGGCTGGAGCACCTCTCCTATGAAGACAGACTGAGAGAGTTGGGATTATACAGTCTGGAGAAGAGAAGGCTCTGAGGACACTTTATTGTGGCCTTCCAGCATCTTAAGGGGGCCTACAAGAAAGCTGGTGAGAGACTTTTTAGGATGGCGGTGGTAGGACTAGGGGTAATGGATCAAAACTAGAGGTGGGTAGATTCAGATTAGACATTAGGAAGAAGTTCTTCACCATGAGTGAAGAGTGAGACACTGGAACAGGTTGCCATGAGAGGTGGTGGAAGCCCCATCCCTGGAAGTTTTTAAGGCCAGGCTGGATGGGTCTCTGAGCAACCTGATCTAGTGAGAGGTGACCCTGCCCATGGCAGGGGAGTTGGAACGAGATGATCTTTGATGTCTCTTCCAACTCTGACAATTCCATCATTCTATCATTCTACGATTCTATGATTCTCTGATGCTGAAGGGTGGGAGCTTCCTTTTCCCAGCCATGATGTGGATGCCTGGCTGGGAGAATCCCTCTCGTCTTTCAGATGGTGCAGCTCGCTTGCATTTAGGGACTACAGCCCTGCTTACTGCTCTCTGGGGTCTTGACAGACAGGAGGAGGATGTCTCCAGGAGGATACCAAGGGGAAAGTAGACATGCTCACCTGCTGGTTGCATCTTCCAGGTTTCCAACATTTCTCATAGCATTTGCAGGACTGACATCCTCGCCAATGGCTTTGGAAAAGCAATGTGGCTTCCACAGAGGGTTGCAAGGAGCCACAGACTTCTGAGTTTTAATTCCCCTGTGGAATTTTGGGTCTTCAGCCCTTGTAACTCATTGCCTTGCTCCTTGGGAGGGTGGTGGCATGGTCTTCAGGTGACCCCAGTTCCAGATGAGTGCTGTCAGGGCTGCATGGTTACAATGTGCTGCACAGCTAAAGCAATTCCCTGACTTGGGCCAGCACATCATCATCTCTAACTCATTCATAATTTGAGAGCCGTTACAAAATCGCCGGTGACTAATTCTTGCCCTGCACGTTGTTCAACCCGTGAATCTACAAGCTGAGCTTGCAGTTTGGGCCGCTTCTTATATAACCAGCTGGCAGCACAGCTGTTGGGCGGGCAGTTGGTCCTCCTGCCTGTGGGATGGGTGACGAGACACCAGCAAAGAGCCTGGCTGGGCTGTGGCAGAGAAGAGGGCTCAGGTCCGCCGTGGCACAAGCCACACTGGAGCCAAGAGAAAAAGCTCAAGTTGCACATATGTGACCTTTGCGAAGGGCCAATATGAAGTTTATGTTTCACTTAAGTCCCACATAAGCCTATCGTGAAGCACGTAAATCCCACGTAAGCTTTTGCATGGCATGTGCTGGTCTTCTGTGCCTTGTTCCCGGCTTGTTAGTTATGCACATTGGCCCCTTGGGAGGGGATGTTTAGAGGCTTTTTGCAGCTAAAGACTTCAGCAGAACCCGCGACTGTTGCGGTCAAATGTACAGTTTGAAATCTCTCCTTGGCAAATATTCAGGCATTTCAATTTTTTTTTTTTCCTCCTTTGGTGAGCACTTGTGTGAGCAGGAGATGGACACAGAGCTCTGCGTCTGTGGCTGGAGCAAAACCCTGCTGCTGATTCCCAGCCCTTAATTTCAGCTCTTTGCTCAACTCCTGTGGGTGACCTCTCTCAGCACGATGTCAACTCTGCTCTGATGATATCTGCCCTTGCAGCATTTGGATTTACTCAAACATTTTGCAAATCTGTGCCTGGAAAGTTTCCTTTGTGTTTAGGTTTTTTTGCTTTCCCTACCCTCTCCCCTTTTCTGTGAAAGTGCTCTCTCCAGGGACCAACATATCTGCAGCCCAGATCTTCATTACCCCATGCTGGGTCTGTGAAATTCCTCCTTGCAGAGACCAGAGCCTGGTTCAAACCTCAGCAAAGCCAGTGAAAAAACTAAAAGCTGTCGTCTTCAACAGGTTTCAATCATCTTTTGGTACAGTTCAGGCCTCTGATTCTCTCGCAATACCTAAAAATGACTTTTCAGTTCTTCATGTTGCAATGCAAGGTACTCTTTCTTTGACTTTCTTTTTTAATGCTGCTGTTTCTTCAGTCTAGAGCAGTTTCTAATTTTAAACGAGAGGAAACTCTCATTTGTATATACAGCCAGGAACGGTCTTTCATTTCTCCTTTGTGTTTTGGGTGCGTATTAAAACCATTTGTCATCTATTTTTCTGGTGTACTAGAGGCTATTTTGGTTTTCATGGTCTTGGTGTTGGTGAAAGAAGCAAGTCAACAAGGAAAATGCAAGTGTGAATATATCCTCTTGCAACAGAAACCCACAACATTTCTAAAAGTTTTAGAGCTGCTTGCGTTCAGAGAAGATATTTTGCCTTTGAAGCCCAAGTGAGTTTATTTACACTGTGCTTGAAGTCTGATAAGATTATTTGGCGACGTGGATAAAGGGAAGCCCGGTGTGGATTTAGTGTGTTGATAAAGATGGGGAGGGGCAGTGGGGTCTTTTTGTTTAAAAAGCAAAAATTTGGACAAGATATAGAGTCAGTTTTATTTGTCAGCTTGCTACTGCAATCTGCGGTGCATATGTTGGGACTATTACTGCCTGGAGAATCAATCTAAAATGGGTCCACAGCAAGCAAAGGGCACATCCCAGAGGTGGTGGAACAAAAACTAGCAAGGCAGGAGCTGCTGCTGGTTTAAGAGAAGTAGCTCTGCTGCTTGGGCAGGTGGGAATCCGAATGTAAAGGCCATTGCACCTTGGTTGAACCATCAGGCAGCCCCCAAAGGAAAGGTGCCATGTGTCTATGTGAAGCAGCGGGGTTGCTGAAAGGACACTGGAAGCCACACTTAGAGCCATATGTTTAATTCATGAAGTAAGAGTATGCTGATATTACTCTCCGGTAATATTTTTTTGGCTGATACAAGATCAGGCATAAAACTGGAGTGGAGGGAAAGATTTGATAGCGATATTATGATTTCAGCACAGATCCCAAACCAGGCTGTGTGATTCTGTGACGGTCCTGGCAGCCTTTTTTGAGCCAAGGCCACTTCAACAACCCCTTCCACTCCGAAGGGGTTTGTTTTCCTTGGTGATAGGGGAGATAAAACTCTTGTTAACGGCCAGTGAGGGATGAAACAGCTCTGGCTGAAGAAGTTCCTATGACGGTTGTGCTGGATTCGCACACTTGGATTGAAGGTTCTCGCAACCTTTTGGATGCTACAGGGGCATTTAGGGGAGCGATCTTGCTTTCGCTGTGGCAAATAGGATTGGCTTTGGGATTTGGGGTTTTCAATGGACATCACGTCCCTGCAGCCTGGGCTATAGCAGTGTTGTGCTGGCTTTGGCAGGAAAGCAAAGCCCTTGTAGCTGCAGCAATGCGTTGATCTCTCCAGCCCAGCCTGGACTGCAGGCAGGAGTCTCACAGGGCCCTCCCGTGTTCGTGGCCAGCTCTCCTTGCTTTTCCCCACATTGCCCCTTGCTTCACCATGAGACCTGCTCCTTCCCTGGTGGAGATCCCCGGAGGAAAGCTCTTGCTGTGAGAGCTTTCTGGGCTGTCTTCCAGGCCCACGCTCAGAGGAAGGGGGCTTGGGGAGGAGGAGGAGCAGGGGGGGAAGGTGAAAGCTGACCAGGCTCAACCCGATGGCTTCTCCAGCTGCAGCACATTTTCCGAGCGAAGCTTTTTTTTTTAAAAAAAAAAAAAAAATCTGTTTTTTTTTTTTTTCTTGTCCTTTTATCCTATTTTTAACTGCGGCCTCCTTCCTTTTCTCAGCCTCCTCCAAAACTTCCCCCCTCCCCTGCGCCGCTGCTGCCTCCCCCGCACGCTTTCTGCAGAGATGAATGGGCGTCTTTTCACATCTGCTTGCGGCTCCAGACCTAGCAGGACTTCTCAGACCTTGTTCTCCTGGACAAAACCGGCCGGTCTGTCCTCTCCCCCCTTAATAAACGAGGAGTGGGGTGGAGGAAGGTGAAGGGAAACAGAACAGGGGGAGAAAAAAATGGGGAGCCGCCATGGGGAGGGATGAGTGAGAGCCAAAGTGATGGATGTTAATTCATTTCAAGGCTTCACAAAAGCCGTGCACAAAATCCTTGCTCTGCCCAACCTGCTGCTGGTTGTTCTCCCTGATCCACAGCTCTCCCTGGCCATTCGCTCTGGCCAAGGGGATGAAGGAGACCTTTCTGCTGGGCTCTTATCCTCTGGCTGGTGAGGTGGCACAGCGTCTTGCAAGCCTTGGGGTCTGGTGTTGTTGGAATAGGTTTTTCTTTGAGCTTTTTTCTTTGTGGCAGTTTTTGGGTGTTTCACTGGCTCCAGTTAAAGGCATGTCACATCTACTAGACTTGGGTTTGTTGAAGGACATGCATAATTTTCTCCATGAAGAGCACTTACTCCAGTCTGTGGGTGGAGAGAAAAGGTCCCTCTATGCCTTGTGAATGAATTGAGGAGCCTTGGGCTGCCTATGGTGTCTGAGATTCTCCTGGACCTTTTCAAGGGCCCTGGAAAGGATGCTGAACCCTTACTGGTTTGCTCTTCAGGTCTGTGGGAGCTGGACTCAGTGTCTGGTTTGTGTGGATCCTAGGTGAGGAAAACACACACAGGTGACCCCAGGTGATCCTGGTGGTGCTCCCTCCTCATCCTCTGCTGTAACCTGCTGCAAATCAGCACTGGAGAGGTTTATTCATGTCGAAGCAATAGAATGACAAAAATCCAGGCTTTTGCTTTTCCATTTGTTTCCTGCCTGACTCTGGAAAAAACCCTGTCTCATCTCTTAAAGACAAAACCCAGGGGAGCTCCCTGTGCGTTGGGTCATCACCAGAGAACGAGTGCTGAGCTCCTTTCCCACTTGAGCTGCAGACTGGTGTCAGCTGGGGATCAGCTGCCGTGCAGGGAGGGATCGTGCTCCAAGCAGCGTGTTGGTCCCCTGGATGAGGCCGGGGGAGAGCTGGAAGGTTGTTGCTTCGGTTGTGGGTGATGGCTGCAGATTTGCTGAGGGTCTGCAGCATCACAGGGGGATGGGAGCTCAGCAGCACGCTGCACTGGGACCGTTACACAAGACCTCAGCACAGCAGAGACATGGACCTGGTGGAGCGGGGCCAGAGGAGGCCCCAGCAATGATGGGAGGGCTGGAAGCCCTCTGCTGGGAGGCCAGGCTGGAGAGTTGGGCTTGTGCAGCCTGGAGAAGAGAAGGCTCCAGGGAGACCTTGTGGCCTTTGAGGACTTCAAGGGGCCTGTCAGAAAGATGGGGACAGAGTTTTTAGCAGGGCCTGTTGGGACAGAACCAGGGATGATGGTTTTAAACTAAAAGAGGGAGATTAAGATTAGAGAGAAGGAAGAAATTTTTTGCCATTGAGGGTGGTGAGAGCCTGGCCCAGGTTGCCCAGAGAGGTGGTCGCTGCCCCATCCCTGGAACCATTGCAGGTGAGGTTGGCCGGGGCTCTGAGCAGCCTGCTCTAGTTGCAGATGTCCCTGCTCCATGCAAATGGGTTGGACAAGATGACCTTTAAGGGTCCCTTCTCACCCAAACCAGCTTGTGAGTCTATGATTCTATGAAAATGAGCAGCAGCACCGGCAGCTTCAGGATGCCAGGACAGGCAGAGGGGGATGTGGGGAGCACGGAGGGCTGGGACCCTGCAAACAGCCTGTTTCTCTCAGCTCCTGGCAGCATGAAGCACCTCTCTCTCCCTCCAGATGTTCGCTGTGTTTATAGCTGCTGAAGCAAGAGCCTGAACTCTCTCATTAATACATTTCTTTCTCTCTCTCTCACATCGAAGCCAGAAATCTCAGCTCAGAGATTGCAGCTGGAAAGGAGCTGGGGGTGAGGGGTGGGAGAGAGAAGGGAGGTGTACGCAAGCCTCCCATCCCATTCAACTCCCCCTCTCCACTTTCCTCCCCCCGAATCCTCCCAAAATACACATGCCCCGCAAAAAGAAAAACACTAGCAGATTTTTTATTTCAGAAAGTAAACACTTAGGCCATGGGGGTCTGGAGGTTATGGGAAAAGAGGAAACCATTGGGCTAATCAGGCCGGGACACACTTCCCCTGCTGAAATAAACCAGAAATCATTGCATTACTGGGCGCCGGCGCGGTTAACCCCAGTGCTGCCAACGCGGCCGAGCGCCGGGGAGCCGTGCCGAGCCCACGGCCTGCCCACGCCTCTTCCCCCAGGCCCCCCAGTTTAGCCAGGGCCAAGCACCAGTGAGGAAGGGGAGCCAGAAGCCCTTTGGCCTGTTGGGAATGAGCTGTTGGGAATTCTGTAGTAGGAAATGAAGCCTTTTTTTTCTATGCTTTATGAGCCATCCTATAGAATTTCAGAGTTATTCTTGCCTGAGAACTCGGCCTGACAGTTGCAAACCTCCACAGAAAGGAAAGCTTTCTCTGCTTGAATCAGCAAGATTTGGGCGGTTTTTTGCAAGCTCTGGTTTTCGTCCTTGCTAGGTTCGTACTAGGTGTACAAACGATTTGATTACTGATTACTTGGTTGCAAACCCTTCGGGGAGGAATCTTTCCTGCTGTCGTTTACCCCTGTGTTTGTAGAGCACTGAGCATATGGGAGACTCTTGATGCTCCTCCAGAATAACCCTAGTCCAGGCATAGTGAAGCCAACTTTGTACCAACATTACACACAGATCTTAAGTTGCCCCCCCTAAGCCTGGCCTTGGACTTCCCCTGTCTCCTTTTGCAGCAGTTCCCAAGAGATACCCGGGCTGAAAGGAAAAGCCAGCCCAGAGCACTTTGTAGCCAAGGGAAAGTGATCTCTCCGTGATGCTGCCAAAGAAGGTTGTGCCTCATCCATTACAGTGTAAGAGCTGGTGGTGAAAGGTGCCATCACCGGTTCCTTGAGCCATCAGCGGTTCCTTGAGCCGTCAGCCCAGCTCTTGCAACATTCCCACCAGAGGGCAAACCCCCAGATAGTGCAGGACAGGGGAGCTGCAGCCCCACCACGTCCCACCCTGCTATCTCAAGAATGCATTTGAACAGTAGCTGTTTCTGCAGTCTCTGGAGGTCTAGGCTTCCGATGGAAATCAGGCTCTATGGAGATAGTCCCACAGGGCAAATTTCAGACTTTTTGGAGTTGGTGTTCAGCTCAGATAAGCCCTTGAGAGCTCAGATACTTTATCTGAACCTTATCTGAGCTATTTGCATCACTTCAGCCTGAGAAACCAGGCTGTCAGACATTACGGGAGGGGGACAACTGGACTTAGGATGGCCTGTCTTCTTTTTTAATTGTGATTTCTAACACGCAGACACCTCCAGGAGGATTGGACTGTCCTGTACCCCGTGCAGCTCAAGGAGCTTATAAGCAGGCTGGATAGATGAAGAGCAGGAAGGAGAAATACCATCCTTAGAGCCACACCGGAGTAAGGACAGGGTTAGGATGAACATTCCTTGAAAGCCCTGTAAGGGATTGCATCTTTCTGCTCTCTTTGTAAAATGGAATAGAAACAAACTCGAGCTGCCCTGGTTAATTTGTGGATGGAAACGGTTCCTCCTTTTCAGAGCAGACCCAGGTCTGAGCTTAAATGCAGTGTGCTTTCTTCACGTGAACTTTCTCACCTTGTCTGGGGCTCCTGGGGAGGAGATACGGGTCTGTGCTCCCTCACTGCTCTCTTAACATCTCTCCTCTTCCGTCCTGCTTTGCAACAATCAGCTGTTTGCCTGACAGGACCCTGCAATGCCCGGTCTGTATAACACAATATCCCAAGGCCGCGGGGTGGATTCATTCAACTGAGCTCTAGATCCTGGTGGTTCTTCCCCAGCATCTGTGAGTTTTCTATGAAGGAGGGGTTCTCAGGGATAAGACCAGCAGATTTAGGAGATCTGGCTGAAATGATGGGGTCTTGCAGCTGAGATTTGGAAGCCCTTGACTACATCACTTCACAGAAAGTCTTTAGGCATCTAAACCCCACTGGCTTCCATGGGGGTGAGATGCCTAAACCATTCGAAAGGCTGCCTGCGAGCCACTGTACAGCAGTTTCTCACGTCAGAGATGCAGATGATTAATTCATTGCACATTTTATTGCGATGCTTAATTCCTTGAGGTCAGGCGAGAGGCTGGAAGTCCCTGGAGAACAGTGCTGTACAAGTCCCTGATATTGTGAAAAAAAAAAATTCAGATGTCTTAAGCTTGAAGCTGCCGAACACGTGCTGAAGTTTACACAGCCCACCGGATGGACCTTCCCCTCCGGGCTTCTGTATCAATGGGCTTTGAAAAAGTTGCAGCGGGTCAATTGTTGGCTGTTTCACAATAGATGAAATAGGGTTTGTCTCTCTGCAGCTGGTTCCTGGGAAGGGAGGCTGATCTGGCAGCAGGCAGGGCTAAGGAGGTCGTGTGTGTACCTCAGGAAGAGGTTCCTCTGCAGAAGAGCCATGGGAGACTTGCAGCAGGCAGCTTGGCTCGAGTGAGGGGTGGGAAAAGCTTGGGATGGAGGGTGGCATTTGCTTACAGGCTTATTTTTGGCGTTACACTTATGGAAGGAGATTCTCAGGGCAGGTCCTTCTTTGGGAGCTGCCTTTGGAGGCAGGGCTCCTCTTACCGTGTTTTTTTCTTCCTTCACAAAACACTTCAAGGGCAGGTTAGGATTCAAGGCCTAGATCTAGCCTTTAAAGCCCTGAAGCCTGCGGTGAGCTGGTGGAAACCAAGATTGGCTTCAACCCACCCAGCGGGAACGTTGCCATTGGTGGAGGGGGTGGGCGCACACACCAAAAAGCGATATAATCACGTTCCTGACAGGACTTCCCTTCCTGGGAAGGGAAACGAGGCCACTGACACAGCATACGCTGCGTGAGCAGGGCTGGTGAAAACGCTTGTAGATACTCGTGCTTCCTGTCACACAGATGAGATGGAGCAAAAGAAGCTGCTCCACCAAAGTGGAGATTTGATTTCTAAGAAGAGCTGGCCCAAACGACTTCTCTCTCATCAGCAAGTGTTTTTCAGGAGTCAGAAATGCCTTTCTTCTCTGGTTTGCATGATTCACTCTCCACATCCTAAGTTCAAGGGGGGCCAGAGGGCACTTGTGTTGGCCAGACTGATGTCAGCGTTGAGGTAGAACAGGGAAAAAAGGAGGAGATGCCCCAAGGGAGCCTGTTCGTGGAAAAATTCTAATTTGGTCAGTTCCAGACATCTTACAGAAGAGCCTCAGCTTGGGAGATTTCAACCCAGATTTGCAGGCTCGAGAGGCATGAATAATTACGGAAGGTAGTGATGGAAATAAAGCTGGCATCTCAGTCCTGCCCTGGACCAGCCCTTCACCACACTGCAACCTTGGGGATTCTACATCTCCTGTGAAACACCTCCAAAGATGATCAGACCTTCTCCTCCCCTGCTTTGTGTCTAGTTACTGCCTAACCCCAGGAGACCTGATGCTTCCTTTGTCTGGCAGCTTTGGTTGTGCTTCTATCCAGGCAAGCAGCTACTACATGAAGGTCGTAACCGTTTTCCTTGCCTTACAGTAATTAAAGTGACAGGATAACGAGGCAGCCCAGTAGCCTGCTTTGCCTCCCACTTGTGCCGAGTCCCAGGCTGGGTGTCAGCTCAGACCTCGATCTAGACGAAATACATCTCTTTTTTTCCACTTTTCTTCTTGTTGCTGCCAAAAGTGACAGATTGTTCTGCGGGAAATCATCAATGTTTCATCAAAATGAAATCCAAACATTTCCAAGCCAAAACTCAGCATTTTCTGGTGCTGGCTGTGTTGACACAAAAACAAATCTCCGTGGGAAATGCCAACGTGGAAAGAAATGGAGAAACAGGTTGGACTATTCTGCAGAGTCCTTCTCCTGGCTCTCTGATTCTGACAGGGCTGTGGGGCAGGGGGTGGTTGAACCCACAGGCTTCATCTGGACCACCTCTATGTTTATTTAGACCAGACAGGTGTAAGTAGATGTGCTCTGTGCGCTGGTCTGTGCTGTTCTTGCCACAAAGTTATGGTTGGACTGGGTGATCTTAAAGGTCTTTTCCAACCTAACTGATTCCATGACTCTCTGCAGTACGTGTGCATAGCACGTGCTGATTCTCGCTCCCTCATTTCCAACACCAGGATGTGATGCTCCACCAGAGCTACAGCTTCACCTTCAAGGAACTGGTTTTGAAGGCTCCATCCATCTGCTCTTGCCTCATTCATGCTGCCCTGTCTTCCTTTCCCCGACATCTGCACCTAGCAAGGCTGTCGCTCTGTGTTCAACGTAGCAGATCCTTCCATAACCATCCATCTTCTGAGATCCCTCCCCGGGGGCCTCACAGCCCCGTAGTCAGCAGCTACAGTGGCACTGGCCCGCGGTGGGAGGACTTTCTGCTCTACGCCCACCTGAAACCAAAGGGATTTATCGGGGCTCTCCCACGCCTGCCAAGAGCATCTCGACGCTCCCCTCCCCGCTGCTGCTGCTCCTCACTTCATTAGCGCCGGAGATGTTTATAAATGGAAGAGATAATATTTTTCGTTTCCAGTTTGGGTTTCCAGGGCAGCCACTTTCTAAAGCACTTAGGAAGTTTAGAGAAGACAAGGTTATATAAACGATCCCCCCCCCCCCCCCCCCCGCCAAGGCTCTTATTAATCAAGTGGCTTGTGGAGCCATTCCCATAGCTTTGGGATCAAGGGCACTAGCTGGGCAAGGGGAGGCAGGCGGTTGATACGAGACATCTTTTTCTCGGCTCTTACCCTTTTTTCGGTAGGTTTGTGATGAGTGAAGCAGCCAGACCTGGCCACTGGGGTTTGAAAGCCGCTGAGTAGCACGCTCCTAGGTTACACCCAACCTGTGTTTTAGGCTTGCCTCCTGTATGTGCCCCTTCTAGGCCATGAAGTGAGTCATGAAGCATCTTTTTACGATGATCCACCTGGCTCTGTTAATATGTCCCTGTAAAATCGGAGTATTTGATGTAAAACGTTTCCACTTCCTGAGCATAGGGTAAATACGGTTTTGATGGCAATGGGAAATGAGTTGATCCTTGTGCCTTTCCAATAAAACCCCATGAACATGCACACACACACACACACACACACACACACAAATATATTTCCTAGCAAGCCCTGATGTATTTCTAAAGCTTCCCAGCATCTTCCCACCCAGGCTCCAACAGCGGCTGCTACCCAGGATGGCTGTGAGCAGCACGGGTGGCTCGTGGGTTTGGAAAACAAACCAAACCAAGCTCTTCCTCCTCCTCCGTGTCCTTCCTCCCACTGCCTCCCCACCACGAGTGCTGAGGGAACAGGGTCCTTCTGTTTTCCTTGGGTGGATGGAGCTCCATGTGCAGCGGCAGGTCCAGCTGTTTCAAGGCTGGAGCCTCAGGTCCACAGGAAATCGACTCATTAGTCTGTTGATCCACCTTCCCAGCTTTCCAGCCACGTCCTCTTGGTGTGAAAAGAATGATTTAAATAGCCAAGGGTGTAAAAGAATGATTTAAAGGGGGTAAAGGGGATATTCGTAACTTTGGCTTTAGACTTGGCAGTAGGAAACTGTATTTCTTCCGGGTCTCGGGAGCATGTGAGCAAAGGTGTCGAACATCTGGAACGATTTAGCAGTTCCGTGCCTGTTGTGCTTGTGGTGGTACAGACAGAGCTCACCCCGAAGAACCAGGATGGGTTGATGGAGAAAAGCCTCTTGTGGCGTTTGGCTTGAGCAGGAGCAAGTTGGGTGTTGCAGAAGAGCTGAGTCCACCTCCTCCAGGGATAGCTGACGGGTTGTGGTGGCCCCTGGCCGCCCTGAAGCATCGCCTGGGACATTGCAGGCAGCCCCTGTGATGTTTGGTGACCGTCTGCATGGATTTTCTTCACTTGCTCGAAATAATTTTCAGATTGGAAGGAAGCTCCAAGCATCGTGGTTTTATTTCATCTCACTCATGATGTTAAAACCCAAACTGGGCTTCCCAGCTAAAGAGGCAGATTCATTTCAGCTCATCCACACCCGAGACCTGCCCTGCCCACAGGAACCTCCTGAACTGGGCAAAAAGAGGGTTTATAACAGATTACTTTAAATGAACTTTTTTTTTTCCCCATTTGGACATTTCTTCCCATTTTAAAAGTGCAAAATAGAACATCTGAGCTCAGGTTGAAGGACATACCATTTTCCCTGTTTATTTTCTTTCTGCTGTTTTTAGCCCAATGAGAAATGTGTTAAAAAAAAAAGAAAAAACCCAAACTGGTTTTCATCAACCCAGAACCCACTTAGCAAAAATATTTACGTCTGCTTTTTTCCTCTAACTACCAGCAAAGCACAAAAAAAAAGAGAAAATAATAAATAAATCAGCTGTTTTCACAACTTCTGCTGCAGGCAGCAGGGAAGCGAAGAGGGAAGCAAAGCACTCGGTGGGCTGAGCCCCCTCGTATCTCAAGAACCAACAGCTTTCAGAAGATGATTAAAAAGCCTGAACTAACCGGTGATGATGATGATGGTGATAGCTGTGGGTAGGTGACCATGCTTCCACCAGTCGCAGGCCCCTGCTGACCAGCTGTCTCTGCCCCATTGACACCAGCAAGGATTTAGGAGCAAGGCGAACTAATCAGGAGACCCTCATGGGGAGAAGAGGCGTGTTATTTAATTAGCTTTACAATGGACTGACTGGGAGGCACGTGGTGGCTCTAATGGAAGGAGATAGATGTCCTTTTAGCTGGGCTAATTGTTAGGAAATAGCAGAGGCTTTGTTCAGCCCCAGCATGTGGCCTGTGATCTCTCAGAGCCCAGGGGCTGCCCGCTTATAATTTTAGACAGATCTATTCAAGCCTGCTCTGTAGTGCGGGGCCGAACAAGACGGGTATTGTTGCAGAGCCAGCGTCGCCGTCCAAGAAAACCACCCCGAAAAACCCAAACACGTGTAGGGAGGAATATTTCGCCGCCGTTTATTCACTACCGGGACGGGTTGCCAAGTGGAGACGGTTGCAAGTGAGGAGGTTTCCAGCGCTGACAGAGGGTTTTTCCTCTTTGAAACACATAATGCAGGAGAATCCTTCATCCCGGAGCGATGTGATGGGCTGAAGTTGCTCTACCAGCAGAACCCATCCGGGGAGGGCAACCGTAGGGCTTCGCTAGCTGGTGTGGGTCTCATCCTGTAATTCCCTTGCTGTGGGCATGGGATACACGGGGTAATCGTGCTCACTGCTGAATTTTCTCCATAGACTAGCTCTATGCACCTGTCATCTCACGGTCACGGTGGGACAGTGGCTTGGGCGGGAGGGATGTGGGCTGTCGGATTAGCGTCTGTGCCTTGCAGGGTCCTGTGTGACAAAGGATGGGAATCATGGTTCTCTTTCCTGAGCTTTCCCTCAAAGATCTCTCTGGAGAGACCTCATCACAGTCCCCAGCACCTGAGCTTTTCCTTGGAACTGCCGAATGGGTGCTCCCCGTTCCTTGTGACGTGAGAAAGCATCCTTTCCTTAAAAAAGAGGGATGGAGGCACAAAGGCTTGTAAGAGGTCCCATGGAAATATTGCCCAAGAATTAAATTTCCGTCTCTTGAACCCCTCTGTCTCGGCCATAGCATCACCGGGGGGGGTCATTCCAGTCAAATGTTTTACTTCCCTGCCCTGATCACTTCCACCCAAGCGTGTTTTTCTGGTGGCTGCCAATTCTTAGGCTGTGAATTTGCATACTAGAGGTTGTTGCCGGACTGACCTTCCTTGGGAGGTGCTTGTGTGGCTCCAGGCACCTTCGTGAAAGTGAAACATGGCTGTTAGTTGATATTTCTTAAAGCAGTGAGGGATTTTTTGCGTGGTGATGGGGTTTATTAGCAATGATCCCATTGCCTCTCCTCTGTAATCCCTCAACCGTGTCCCAGGGAAGGGGATCTCAAAGACCATCAGAAGTTGGAGGTCTGTGAATGCCCAGGGTGAAGCCACAAGCAGAGATGAGTTGCTTAAGGCCGAGCTGGCTGCATTTCTTTCTGCTATGAAGAAGGCTGCCCAAGAGGCCTGAGCAAAGAGGAGAGGTCCTCCAGGTGAGGTTTGATGTCCATCGCCTGTGAGCACTCAGAGTAATTGCGAGTACCAAGAGTTAAACAGCACAAATCCTCAGGTTGTGTTTCCCAAGAACCCAGTGCTGTTACTTGAGGAGAAGGAGGAAAATATACGGAGAGCAAAGAGTGCTGCAGAACAGCTTACGAGGATTTTCCAGCCAGCCAGCTCTTCCAGCAGGGAAACCAGTGAGTGACAGCACCCCCCCTAACCCCCGCCAACAAATTTTAAGGCAGAATTACATTGCCCGAGCCCAGATTAGCTAATCAGGTTACGAATCAGTGTGAGACCTCTGGGAAACCAATAGCTGGAGGCACTTGAAGATGCTCAAGCAGCTTTCGAGCCTGTTGATTGAGGTACCTATGGCGTGTCGCTCGCTCGCAGCCACGCTGGGATGTGTGTGCGCTGGAGCCCTGGCTCCTCGCTGGCCACAAAGATGCTTTTGTGAGCCATCTCCGCTGCAAAGTTAACGAGAGCAGGAGTCGGGGAGGCTTGGAGGCGGCTTTCTCTGCTTGTGTCTGGAGGGCAATCAGAGGACGGATTGTGGCCGAGATGTCTTGGGGCTGAGCTGAGGCCTGAAGGCTGGATCTCTGCAGCGTGAACAGAAATTGGCTTTTAATGCTGATGGCATGGAGGATGGGGACTTCCCGTGACTCCAGCTATACAGCGTGGAGCAGTGAGGGGACCCCAGAGGCCACAGGCATCTAGGTCACGGAGGAGCCAACGCTTTCGTGATGGTCATCACCTCTTGGCCACAAATGCTGGGTCTGAGACAGCCCCAGGGGCACATGCAGGACGTGCTGACTAACGAGCTCTAGTTCCGTGCCTGCTGCTTAGCCAAAAAAGAGGAGGCTATAGTCACCGGGACTACTAACCCCGTCTTTTACCAGCATAAAACAGCTCACTCAAATACTTCCCAGATTGAAAGAATTTCTCATATCGTTTTAAATTCCAGGAAAGGTATCTCCCTGGGGAACGGTCATGGCAGCTGCTTGCTCTTTCCTCTCATTGCTGAGGGCCACCTCCACACCCAGAGCCACCTCCCTGCTCTTTCCTTTCTTGGAGTGGCGGCTGCTGCTCTTTCCAACAATGTTCCCCTTACGATAAATCCTTTCATGTCTCCGTTTCTCCCTGGAATTGCACGACACACTATTTTTTTTTTTTCTCCCTTCCCCTTTGCTCCTGTTTTTTTGTCTCATGCCCTCTGGATATTGTTTCCTTGACAAAACATCAAACCCAAGCCCCGACCGCTTGCGGTCATTAAAAAATCCCATGGCAGTTTTGGGGAAGGCTCCAATTTGGCTAATTACCTTCTGCCATAAATATCCCCCCACAGTTTTAATTGGATATGGTGTTCTTCATTTCCTGCTCATACCAGCTGGGTGGTTGCTCTTGCTCCACGTTATTCTGTAGCCGTCGTATTTCACCCCAGAGGTGGCCGTGCTGTGGTAGCAGTGCTGCTAAGAAAAGCTCCTTCTCCAGCCTACCAGTAACACCTAATCCTGAGCCTGCTGCAAGGAGAATGTGTAAATTTGAGGAAGAGGAGAAGCTGCCCCAGCTCCATCATGTCTGGAGGAGATCCAGCAGCTGCCCATTGGCAAAAAGGCCGTGACAGGAGTGAATCTGGCCCTGCTGAAGAGCAAAAGCCGGTCCCAGGGAGCAGAGAGGTCGTGGAAGAGAGTCCTGCCCGCACTGCACGTTCAGAAATCAAGGCAAAGGCTCCAGTCTCGTAATACCTTCCCTCGACCCTAAACGAATAATTATTATTCTTTTAAAGCAAGGTTAGTCGGCGTCCCTGGGAACAATGTGGCATTACTGCCCGTCCTTTCTTTGTTCCAAACTGTTGAAAAACAGGCAGGCTGCATTGTGGAGGGAGGGCAGATGGTTATCTCCCATCACCGGCAAAATCTTTTGGCTACATTAATGGCAGGAGGGCTGTTCTCCACAACTCAGCGTCCTCCCTCGACAGGAGAAACCCTGCGTAGATACTAATGTTGAATAACGACAGAATGGAAAAGGAGAGTGAGACTTGGATGTGGAAGAGGAAAGATTTTTCTAAAGCCTGCAAGCAGCAAATAGGAACCAGTTGCTGAGGCGAAGTCATGTTTGGCAGGTCTTGGACTCCAAATGGTCACATCCCAGCTGAAGAAACTAATCAATGGATTCCTTCCATGCCTTCTTCGAACACTGAGCCATTGAGTGGCTCAGCTGGAGCTCAGAGCCAGGGCTTTCATGTTGCAGGCTCTGAAGTGAACACAAATTAAGGCGGCTGCTGGGACAGAGTCGAGTTTGGTGGAGAGATTCAGCTGCCCTGGGAGGAGATCTCTGCCTGCAGCCTCTCTGTTCTTTTCCTCTGTGTCAGGGTGCCACTTTTGGAAGCATTTCTAGTTTCCCTGTACGTGGGGCTGCCATTCATTGTACTGGCAAAATGAAGCAGAAGTTTGGGGGAGCGTAAGGGAGGTGAGGCAGGGGAGCGGAGGAGCTCAGAGCCTCGCCGCAACCACGCTGCACCAAGCTGTGGCTTAGTGTCATCGGCTTTGTGAGATCACGGCTGAGCTGGGATGCTAGAAGCATGTGTATCTTTCCTAATAAAAAACACATGAGCTGCGAGGAAGACCTGTATTAGAGCCTTTGTACCTGTCCAGAAGAGAAGGACCCCCATTACAGGTGCACTGGAGTTCAGCCAGCCCTAAAGACCGCAACGCTTGCAGGAGAGGCTGAGCTAAATCCACCGGCCCACAGGAGCAAGGCTAAAGCACAAAGCACCACAGGGGCAGCTGCTGCCTCCTCTGATGCTGCTTTTTAATCCCACCAGGACCACCTCTGCTTACGAAAGCCTTCTACGGGGCATCACCAATGCCAGCTCGGGCAAGCTCCGGCAACCTTTGCCGTGCTCTTCCTCTTCTGTCCCAGGGATTGCAGTTTGCTGCGCTCGCTGGGAGCAGGGTGGATTCTTGAGCATCACCGAATCGGAGCCAGGAAGGGGGAAACACTCGGGTCATTTTAATCCGGTTGGGACCGCAGGTGCACCGGTCCCCCCCCCACGCTGTCCCACACTCGCCCGTGCAGGATCGCAGCCTGCCTGCGCACAAGCTCGCCCGGGGGTTTGCAGCGAGCCGAGCCGAGTGTAGGAAGGGGAAGATTGTCAGGCTGCGATAACTGCATCAAGTTTCTCTTCCCAAGGCTGCTCTGGAAGGGCTCGTACAGAAAAGCAGCTGTTTCTCCTGAATCCCCTTTTGATTTTCAGCTGGGAACGTTCTGCTAAATCTCCTCTCTTTAGTTTCTGCCTTCAATCATTTCTCTCCATCCCATATGGGGAAAGAAACCCAAAACGAAGGGCAGGTGCAAGCCCATTATCCTGCATGGGGAGAGGCAATGGGACCAAGCTTTGTCCTCACAGCCATCCTCTTTCCACTTCCTGGTTTCCAGCTTCATTCCTGTGGTAGTTTCAAACCAAGGATCCACTACTCGAGGTTTCAAACCTTGTGCTCCCTGTTCTCTAAAGCAGATGGGAGCCCGTGGAAGGAGGTTATACTGGAATTGCTGGTCCTGCTCCACTGCTGCAGGAATAGGTTGCCCATAACCGAGCTTGCAAGTAAATTGGAAACGCGATTGCCTGTCAAATTGGAAAGTTGAGGGCTTGTCAGTGGGTGAGATGCCTGAAAGATGACCTTCAGGCTGGAGCTAACTGCGTGCTGGGCTTTTGTAGCTCTCAAATATCTTGAGCTGTCTGCTGGGGTAAAACCCGCTGCTCGTGTGAGCCAGAATCAGGCTCTTGATTTCTGGGCCCGGCACCTCACAGCTTCTTTTAGTTACACGAACTTTCCTTCTATAAATATGCCTTAGGCGACCGAGAACAGCACCGCTGAAGCAGCTAGAAATAATCCCGAGCTGTAACGTTTGCATCTGCAGCTCATTTTCCAGCATGTTGGAAGGTTTCAGTGGTGTTTGCCAGCAGGACCCTGGTTCATCCTACGGCAGGTAGCCTTGAACCCCAGTGCCTGACTCGCGTGGCTGCCCTCACCCCCCCGTTACAGCCGGGATGTTCATTTGAGCCCATTTTTGATCAGAGCAGCTCGGTCTCTGCCAGAGAGTCGCAGACTGTTGAGACTTTCAGAGTGAGAGAACCACAAGAGCTGGTTGCTAATGGCTTTTTTTTTTTAACACTTGTACCGGTAAATTGACATCTGTGAGTCATAACCTCCCTCGTGCTCTACCGTTTGTGGTCTGAAGTTTGTGCTACCTAAATATAATAAAACATACTTCATGTGAAAACCGATATTCTTCTGTTAACTTCATGCCATGCCGGCATGATACCCATCTTTTTATCCAGTCAGTTCCCAAACCTTTTTTGGCCTCTCACCCGTGCGAAGCTCATGAACAACCACCCCTGGCCACCACCCACCGTGAAGGGCCGATGCGAGCGTGAAGGGGTGATGTGATGCGAGCGTGAAGGGCGGCAGTTCGTGTTGAGACAGGCAAGGTGAAGGCGACTGGCCTGGTTTCAAGAACGATCGGTTTTTGGCAGGCCGCTGTGGCTCCGGCTCCCGGCTGCCTGCAGCCAGCAGTGTTCTCCCGTGCTAAAACTGCAATTCTCTTTTCCCGTTTTGGGGCAGAAGTTGTGGTGGAGAGGCAGCAGCACCCAACTTTGTGCTGGGCACGCTGAGACCCCCCCTCCATTCCTCCGCACCCCTCATCACCCTGCATCTTCCATCACCCCCGACCCTCCATCACCCCACATCCCCCATCTCCCCGTCACCCTATACCCCCATTACTCTGCATCCCCCATCACCCTGTAACCCCCCATCACTCTGTACTCCCCCATCATCCCGCATCCTCCCCATCACTTCATCTCCCCCCATCACCTCATATCGCCCCATCACCTCATAGCCCCCATCACCCTGTACCCCCCAATCACCCTGTATCCTCATCACC
>VZZY01024048.1:153642-387872 GCA_013400335.1 Eurystomus gularis | reverse complement strand
ATCGAGCTCTTCCCGTCCCCCGGTGAGCGCCCTGCCCTGCTTCCCTCCGCGTCCCCCCTTCCCACTCCCCTTCTCCCGCTGTCCTTCACGGAGCCAGGGCCGGGGGTGGGTGTGTGGGGATATCTGCTCGAGGAGGGGGTTTGGAGGGGGGGAGGTATCTCTGGGAAGGGAGCAGGACCCGCACCCGCGATGGCAGCGGAGCGGCCCCGCCCGGGCCCCGGGGCCCTCCCCGGCCCTGCCCCGCAGCGCTCCCGGGAAGGAGAACTTGGCTCCCGGGCACTTTTCGGACTTCCCGCAGCCCCCCTCCCTTCTCTGCAACACCAGCCCGCCGCTCCCCGGTCTCCTTGCCTCATCCTTGCCGGGGTGTAGGCAGGAGAGATGCGCTCGGACGGGGTTTAGGAGCTTCCCGGGTTATAGGAGCTTCCCGGGATAATCCCCCCCCCTTTTCCCGAGCGGGGCAAGCTCCTCATCTGGGCTCTGCGTCCCCCCCACCCCTCGCTGGAAATGTCCTGTGTGGTGCAAGCTCTCCTGGGTTTGGGGAAACAAAACCCCAGCGCTACCTCCTTTAGATTTACCACGTTTAAAGCGGCTACTTCGCTTCATTTATTTATTTATTTTTTTTTCTGCTGGAGCAACGGGTGGGGGAAGGATGCCGGAGCTACCAGGGGAGATGGCAGCATCGTAGCGAAAGGAGGGGTGCGCTTTTGCTGTTGTCGTGATAAGTTGAGCTGCTTCAGCCTGTGGTTAACACTAATAGTTGAGTTTTCACCATACTAAGGGGCTGTTGCTCACGTACTGATGTTGTCTGCTGGCCCCAGAAGCTCCACCAAGTTCTGCCTCGCTCAGCTGAGTCAGAGGATGGGGCTTGGAGGGCCTGCAGGAGAGAAAAACCCTCCTCTTTCTGGGGTGAAACCAGTCCTGTTGCTTCATCTCTCCCTGCTGGGATTCCCATTGTGCTGAAGCGGATTTAGCGCAGCGCTGGTGCCACGGAGAAAATCGAATTAAAGATAGAGCTGTGGGTTTCTCTGCCAGTGAGCGAGTTTCTAGGAAACCCAGGAAGGGGGCTCGGCTCCTGCCAGGCAATGGGATTTCAGGCGCCTTGTGGGAAATCCAGTGACAGCTGAAGGGCTGGGGCTTGGTGCTCAGGCTTAACAGGTCCTTGTGTAGGACCAGCTTGTCTCCAGGAAGTCCGCACATGCCTGAGGGATCTACCACCCATGGGCTACACGGTGTGTGATGCGGGCAGAGTGGCTTTCCCGTGGTCCATCTGCCCGCTCTGCCTGCGTGGAGAGAGGACCTGGTCATCGGTCGTAGCTCTTCTGGTGCTCATGACAGCAAGGCTGAGCCTGGCTCTCCGCTGTAGGCTCAGAAGAGCCAGGCTTCAAAATGCAACGGGGCCACTGAGGATGGTTTCCCAAAGTGTCTCTGGAGGTTAACGGCGAGACTCTGGTGGAGTTGAGGACCTGTTCATGGTTATTTCCTAGAGTTTTGGTTAAAAGAACGTTTACCAGAGACTCATCCCTACGCTTCAGGTCCTGTTTGCTTGCAGGGGAAGAAAGCAAGCTAGGAGGAAACTCCTGGTCCATTGAGGAAGGGCTGGGGGGATGTGGAGGGGTTGTTTTTCAGTTCAGACTGAAGTATCTGTTTAAATTTCCACTGGTGGGAGAATGTAGCAGAGGCGTCTGCGTCTGAGCATTGGATCGACGGAATTGAGGAGGACTAGGTGCTTCTAAGCTGCCTTAAGTTCATTTTCTTCTCCCTGAAAGCTCTTCTGCAGCTTATGTCAGCGAGTGATTTTTCGAGCTGACCCAAAGTTTAAATTTTGGCAGGAAGAGCCCAGAAAAACAAACCCCCCCCCCCCCCCAAGGTAAAAAAGAGCAGACTCCCGATCGACTTCAGCTGCAGTCGCTTCTGTTTTGGTGGCTGCGCTAGCTCTGTGAGCCAAAAAGGTCAGGGTTGTCAATTAGCCGGCTTAACCTCATTTCCCCTCGAACTTTGTAGGGAATGCTGCAGCTTTCCTCCTCGGTCGGCTGGATGTTGAGGGAAGGAGCAGGGATGCTGCTAATTCCTGGGATCCAGCAATGCCATGGGTAGTGGATGCAGCTTTTCCCTACTCCTGTCTATTTTCTGAGGATTCAGCTGCTCCGTGAAAGCTCGTTCAGCCTTTGGTCTTGAAGCCGCCACCAAATGCGTCCTTCTTTTCAAAGTGGGCATTTTGAAGGACTCCATCCCCTTGTTCCTCTCCACGCCACTGAGCAGTAAAGCAGATTTCCTTCACGGTATCCAGAGGGTTAACCTTGCGCTGGGAGGGTCCTTCCAGCCCTAGGTTTTCAGTTGTGCAAGATGTTTCACGTGCCAGGTGCTTGATGTCCCGTCTGCATCCCCTGAAATAAAACCCTGCTCCAACCCACGCTTGCAGACAGGGATTGGTGGTGTGTCCAAAAGGTTTAAAAATAACCCCGAAAGGGATGGGAAGTTTTGCAAAGCCTCCAAAGCCAAATTCACCCTCCCCGTGCTGTTGCCAGCAAGAATGTGAGTGAGATGAGGAGGTCAGGAGCCACAAAAGCACGGTGGTGGCCTTCTGTGTCCATAGAGAAGTTGCGTGCCTGGGTTTTCATTATGAGGATCGGATAGCATGGAGGATAAGGTCACTTTTGATAGCAGGTACCCGACTGCTCCTCCAGTGGGTTGGTGGGACTTGTTTGCCGGCTTGTTGTCACACAGTAAAAACCAAACCATGCAAAAATCAGCCCTGACCTCTCAACTCTCAAGTTCATCCCTGCACAAATCCCTGCACAAATCAGTTTGTTTCCTCCGGTTCTGCAAAGCTCTGTGTGCTCTCCGAGTTAAAAGCAGCTCCTCAAGCCTTGCTGGATGCTAGCTGTGCAGAACTGAGACTCCCAAGTACCCAGAGATAACAACATTTCTTGCTAATGAAGCTGCTGATTTGCTGCCCCCTGAGGCATTCGCACAAGGTACTGTGGCTATAATGGTGATGCTGCTGGTGATGCTGGGCAGAGATGCTGAGCTCCCCGGCCTGCATCCACTCCCCTTGCCTCCTTTCTCTGGAGGTGTGTTAGGGGCACGGTGGTGGATCTGTTCCTGACCGGCATGAAGAGAGGGATCGCTCTGTGCACATGCAAGCCTAGAAATCATAGAATGGTTTGGGTTGGAAGGGATCTCAACTGCAGAAGGACCCTGCACGATTTGGCGCTTCCCATGAGTACCCCGCAGACAGCTGGGAGACAGAGGCGTTGTTTCCACTGGCCTGTGCGTGGGTGGCATCCCAGGGGGGTGTTTTTGTCTGGCAAGGGCCTTTCCTTCTGTTGGAGGTTTGGGACAACGTCGGGTCAGGGCTGAAGCAAGATCTCTCCTGCTGTGGTTGCTGCGGGAAGCGGGTGGCTTCTGCGCGGCGTATATTCAGATGTAGGACCTCCCATAGCCAGGTCAATCTTCATTATGGCCTTGGGATGGGATCCTTCATCCTTCCCCCTGTCTTTTCCAGGGAGGGCAAGTTTCCAACCTTACCTTCGCTCCCAAGTCTTTATGTGTGTGCGTGGAATTAGGGTCACAGCTGGATCAGCTGTTCGAGGGGAGTTAATTTGCTGGGCTGCTTGAGGATAATAGTGCACAAGGATGTGGACCATCTTCTCTGCAGGTCCCTACAGCCGTGTTAGCTGCTGCGTGACTCAGTTTCCCTGCTCCTGTTAAAGAGATTAGTCTTTACGGTGGCTTGCACAGCCATGTTTTCACATGTGGGGTGAAACTCGGCAGTAGAACACCAGCATTTCTCTGTGCTTGGAGATGGCCTCCATCCTGTCCTCTGCATCAGTGGTACTAGAAGAGCATTTACCTGTCCTCCTACACAAAGTGCCTGAGTGTTGGCAGGCACTTTGCTGGAAGCCCAGCAAAGCTGGGAAAAGGCAACACGGTGAAGGGATTTCAGGGATGAAGGGAATTGCATCTGGAGTCTGGCTGAATGCTTTTGCTGCTGCATTAACAGCAAAGGTGAGAGCTGGGCTTTGGCTGTGGATTGCTCTGTGTGGGCAGGAATCATCAGCCAACAAGGGCGAGCCTCCAACAAATCCAGGGCTTTGGGCTCCTGGAGCATTTTCCGTGCTGATTGCCTGTGGAGGAGGTGAGAATCTGAACTGAAAAAGAGCAATACTCTTTCTATGCACTTACAAAATGCCCATTACTGTGGTATCCAGTGAGGATGGGGTGGAGTGAGGGTTTCTCAGGAGGGTGGGCTCGGCTGCACCTGGTTGCCACCAGCTCCAGCTTTTTTACTGTCAACTTCTGTCTACTTAAGGGACAAAGCTGTGAGAAGAGGTGGGAAGAGGGAGCGACTCCATAGATCTTTCCTTCAGGGATACACCTACTAAAGCACACCCCTGGAGCATTTTTACTCTGGGTACAGCGAGGGAGATTTCCAGGAAAGAGGAGCAGAGCCCCATTCCTTCCACTTTTTCATCATAAACTCCCCAAAGCACGTAACAGCTGTGTAATTACAGTGTTGTTACACGAAGCCGGCCGCTAATTTGCCGTGTAATTACAGCGTGCCGTGCTTTGATAGGCCTTATAAAATGAAAAAGGGACAGCACAGTGTCGTTGCTGGAATGCCACGCTCTCCGGAGCGAGCTGAGGAGCCCGTCGTGTGCCATCCCGCTCTCCCAAATCCGCAGCAGATTCCTTGGCAGGCGGGCAGCAAGGAGCTGGAGCCAGCTTTTGGGTACTGCATCCTCCTGGATGGATCCCTGCCATGTGGCTGAGCTGGAGGAGCAGCAAGGATGGGGTTTAGGAGGCAAAGGCTGTCCTGCAGTTAGACCTTGGGATGGTAGTTGGATGCTGGAGGCAAAATGGAAGGTGGCTTGGGGTGTTCTTCACCAGGTTTAGGGGTGAAAACGTGCAGTGCTGTCACCCCAAATGGCTGTTTTCAGCTGTGGTACCAGTTTGAGCTGGGGTTTTGGGGAAGAAGGGAACAAATCCAGGTGGATTTGTGGTGCGGAGACCTTGTCCCACATTGCCCAGAGAGGTGGTCGCTGCCCCATCCCTGGCACCATTGCAGGTGAGGTTGGCCGGGGCTCTGAGCAACCTGCTCTAGTTGCAGATGTCTCTGCTCAGTGCAGGGGGAGTTGGATGAGATGGCCTTGAAAGGTCCCACCCAAACCCATCTGTGATTTGTCCCAGAGAGGAAAGAAGATCTTTTCCTTTTTGCTGGTCCTTGGGTGGGCACAAGGTGAAAAAATTACACAACTCAGGATGAATCCAAAGGATGGAGCTACTGGCATCTCCCAGGCTTACAAATTTTGCTAAGGGGGAGGACCTGTGCTTGGTAGGATGGTTCCAAGGGACTAATCGGGATGACGAAGGGTCTGATCTGCTTTACTTGAGCGTTAAAATGCCCCTGGAGCCAGGGAGTGACTCTTCAGTGCACCCGGAGGTTGGGGGATCCCCTCGGAAACTGGGATCTTCCTTATGGGTGCCTCTAGGTCAAGACCTGACTGCCCAGCTTTGCTTTTCCGCTGTTTGCAGCTGCTCCAGATCAGCGTAGCTCCACCGAAGCCAGGGATAAATGCTGCGATCCAGCGTAAAGCCCCATTGCTGCAGAAGCCAGTGGGACAAATCTGTAGCAGATACAAGCTCCGCAGCTGTCTCGCGGCCAGAAATTGGGTCTGCATCCCCCTTTTTTTTTTATTTTTTTAACCCACAACATAGTTACACATCTCAGCCCTTTTGTTCCTCTTCCGTGACTACGCTGCTCGCTGCCTGAGTTTCTTTTTTTTTTTGTTTGTTTCTTCATTGTGTAGTTTATAATCTTCCAACTAGATAAAGAAAAAAAATTGGTTTGCAGCGCTGGCCAAGGCAGCTCTGGTTTCGTTGGCGTGGAGCCATGCTTACATCTCCAGTCAAAATACTGCTGCTTAAACAATAAATATTTATTGATTCTCCTGCGAGCTCCTACATTTTTCCCAGGTGCAGTGGAATTTACGGGGGGGGCACTTGAGTCCTGCCGATGGCAATATTATGAGATGGCTCCAGAGATAGCGGCTCTCTAAGTGGTCTTTGATGATGATGATGATGTGAAGGTGGCTTCAGTCCTGCGGTGTGGCCCAGCCTATAGATCTGCTCCCTTCTGTCTGTCTGTCTGTCCGCCGCAGGTCTGGGCCTGTCGCTGCTGCAGGATTTGGGGGTAATTACAGGAAAATGCACAAATCTGCGAGTGGCTTTACCCGCCTGCGTATCTCCCGGAACACGGGAGGGACTCGTGTCCCGTGGGGATATGACACTTGGCGTCAGGTCCAGAGAGGTGGCCAAAAAAAAAATCAAAATCAGGGTGGTTTCGGTTTGTAATTTGGTTCAAAAAGGCAGCGCAGCCTTCGTATCGCACCGAAAGCTCGTGGAGCACGAGCAGGCTGCAAACGCTCGCATGCAAAGCCTGAGCTCCTCCTGCAAGGCTGCGGGTGTTTAGATGAAGGCGAAGCGCTCGGTGCTGGCTCTCAAAAGTGCTCCAAGTTCTTCTGTTCCTTTCTGCAGGGTGATGGTGGGTGACTCCAAGTAACTTTTAGCTTATTTAGCCCTGGACAGAGGGGTAAACCCCGAGCTCTCCGCCGTTGCTCGCCTCTTTCTGAACTGTGAGGTGAAACTACACTTTTTCTGTGATTTTTTGTTTGTTTGTTTAAATTTTGCACTCCACTGGCAAAAATCTGAGACCTAGTTTTGCTCTCTGGTCCCGTGAACAGCATCAGGTCATTGGGGCAATATCTGTGTGTGAGGACTGGGCAGATGATTCATTTTTCTTGCTGACTATGCACAATTTTGGGGACAAATGCAAGGAAGAAAGAGCAGCTTTCTTTTGCAGAGAGGAAAATCCCCTCGTTTCTGTGGCTCCCTCTGGGTTGGGAATGAGCTGAAGCTCAGAGGTCGCTGAGCCTTGGGCGATTTGCAGCCCCCGTTGTGGATTGGGAGGTGCAAAGTCGCAGGGCTCTGTCTGGGTCTGAGCTGGTGGCTCTGGGGCTGTAATTCCCATCCCCATCATCTCACAGCAATCCCCTGCTCCAGCAATCCCGCTTTTTTGCTCCGGTTTAACCTTTATTTAAAGCCAGAAGAAGCAGAAACCTCCATCTCAGGTGGCTGGTGCAGAAACCCAACATTACTGGGACTACAAGCAGTGTCCGAAGTGCTGAGCTGTGCGGGCTCTGCATCCCCCAGCACCCTGGGTGGCTTTGCTCTCTTGTGGGACGTGGCTGGTTGTAGGAAACCTGCTGAAGACCACGTTGCTGGGGTGGCTGTGGAGCTGCAGGCCAGCTCCTAACCCCAGCTTCAGCCTTTGGAGCTTGTTAATGAACAAAATGCATTTTCTTCCGCGGAGGGGGGATTTTAAATTGGCTCCACATGGATTATGTACGTTGTCGCACTTTCCCGGAGGGTGATGGCATGAGTAGGAATGTGGGTTTGATGAAAGAAGCCAGACATTGAGTCAAAAGCAGAGCGGCTCCCCCCGCGCTCCCCTCCCCATGCCCCCTCTCCCCCCCCATCTCATCTCAAATATTTGACGTGATTCCAAGGCATTCTTCAGATGGCTGGTGGGGAGCACAGGAGAAGCTAGCTAGTGGGACTTGGCTTTTTTTCTTTTTTTTAAAATGCAGCATGCTTTTGGGGACTCTGACGCCGAAAGATGTTGAGGGAAGGCTCGACGAGACCTGGCTTGAGGGAAAACTGAGGCACGGTGCAGCAGGGACCTGGGAGCATCCCCAGCCATGTGCTCCAGGTCTCCCTCTACTTGCAATATTTAGGTTTTCTTATGGCCTGTGTTAAACTATACAGCACCTCTCCGGCTCCTCCACAGCACCAGGCAGGCCAGGACCCATCTGCCTCTCTGCAGTTCCAGTTTGGGTGCACTGGTTGACTCTGACCTGGGCTGGGAGGTGGGGAGGCGAATGGCTCAGCCCTGCATCCCTCCAGGAGCCAAGCATCTTGCACAGCAGGATGAGGGTTGTGTGTCCTCGTGGTGGCTGGAGTCCTGGGCTGGGATTCCCACAGGGATGCTGCCTCTCCTGGGATGTCCTTGGAGGTCTCTGGATAAAACTGCTGACTCAGGGAAAGCTGCCAGCCGATAGACCCCTGAAACTGGGGCTGGACACTGAGAAGCGCTTCAGGGTTTGTTTTCTGTTGCTTTTTCCCCCCCCTCCTCGTCAGCACCATCTATCACAATAATCAAAATGTGGCTTTTTGACCCACATGAAAGTTATTTTTTTCGTAGGTGTCTGCCTGTGTTTGTGCAAAACCGCTCAATTCTGGTCAGTGTTCTGGAAGCAGCAAAGGGTTGGGTTTTTTTTTTTATACCTTTTAGCTTTGAGAAATTGTTTACCGAAACCTGAACCATCAGAAGAAGCAAATTTGCAAAAGCTGAGTACTCCTGGCTTTTTCCACTGGAAAATTAAAAAAAGATGTCGTGGAACACGTGAAATTGGGTCTTTTTTTTCTTTTTTTTCCCTTCTTTTTTTACACATTATTGTTAGAAGTGACTTTCAAATGCGATGCCAAATGCTTTCTCTTTTAAAATGCTCAAGGCACGTTACCCAACCGCTCCGTCTCTCCAGACCACTTCGTGAGGTCAGCGAACTCAATTCCTCCTCTTTTCCATCCAAAAATGGGGGAAAAACTCCTTTACTCCACCCCCAGGCAGCCGGCGAGGCCGGCGGGTCGGTACCATCATCCTTCCCCATCCTGTACTCCCAACTCTGGGGCCTTTCCCGGACCCATCCTTCCGAAGGGATGGGAAGAAATTGGGACTTGATGTCAGAGGGCTGTCCCCGGTTCTGGGAAGCCCGGTGCCGCTGCGGCGCTGGGAAAGTTTCGCTTTCCAGCGTCAGCAGTGGGGTTTCGGAGCTGTCACGGTAGCCGTGGCCCGGCGGGGTGGTTAGTCACTGGGGCTGCTTTCCATCCCTTTAAGCGACTCCAGATTCGAAGCTGGCTCTGAAGCGTACGACTTGAAAGGCCCCGGCTGTGCGCCTGGTTTGCCTTCGAGCTGGATGTTGCTGCTTTCAAACGGTCGAGCCCCGAGCAGCCGGGGCCATATGGATCCTATAGAGTGACCCGGCTGCCCGTACATCAACAGGGCGAGGAGGGAAGGGGGCTCGGCGGGAAGTTATCCCTGCTCTGAGCTGGTCCTGGGCCGATCCAGCCCTCTCGCCACTAGCCCACGTTGTTTGGTGTCTTTGAGCTATGATCCCTGCTTCTTCCTTGGCATCCCCAGGAGTTTACACTCATTGAAAGCTGGACTTAGACCTCATAGCAAAAAGGAAGAAGGGTGGAAAAAGCCCCAGAGAAGAAGCAAGAACAGAAAAAAGGAGGGATAATGTGCCTTTAAAGAGCTGCTTGCCAGCGTGTGTAACTGCGCTCGTTAATCCGGTGACTAATTTGGTGCGTTGCAAAGCACTGGCTGCCAAGCTGGGCTGTGTCCCGCGATGAAGGCTCGAGGAGTCATCGGCGCCTTCCCCCCCTTCCTTCTCCAGCCACCCCACCGCTCCCCGTGGCAATTTATTTACTCATCTGGAGGGCACAGCCCTGGCGGTCTCTTGACTCAGCAATCCGAGGCCGATGGGAGCCGCGGGAGCAAATTCCAGGCAAGAAATAATCTCATGACTTGTCTCGGAAAAGATTGCTCCAAAAAGATCCCCTTACGGTCACAGAGTGCTCTGTGCCTGCCTCTCCAGCACAGCCCTGCCGAGGCTCCCGATTTCCCAACCTTGGGGAGCTGGGGCAGGCAGCCAAGGGGACTCATTGGACCTTTCTCCCTTGGAAAAAGAGGGATGGATTGGGAGCTGGTGCCTGGTCACCCCTGGGAGCCGGTTTGCCAGGGCAGGGAGCCCAGAGCTTGGAGTTGTGTTGGTTTTTGGGTTCCTTTTTGTTCCCCCACTTCCAGAGGGGCAGTCCAGTTCTTCCAGCAGGTCCAGATCAGACACTTGGTGTGTCCCTCAGCGGGGCTGTCACTGTGGATTTGTGACTCCTTTTTATGCTTTTTTTTTCCTGTTGGCTGCTTTTTTCATCCTACCTGTCTCTCTCACCCTGGCCTTTTCCCCTCACCTCCTCCCTACCCAGAGTCCCTTGAGTCCCATCCCCTTCTGAAGGCACTTTGGGAGGTCTGGTCCCATGCCCGGTGCCTTCCCGTGGGCACTGGCGATGGGGTGGGATTAGACCAGGCTGGGAATGGGAGATCTTTGCAAACCTGCGTTTTTCTGGGAGGGAGGTTTGGCCCCGTGGGTGGGCAGGGCTGCTGAGCTTGCAGCTCTGGTACCTCCTTCTCAACTGGGATCAAGGCTCTGGAGCACACAGCTCCTGTGGCTGTGGCCGCAGGGACACAGGTCTCTGCAGGTGTCCTGCCTCCATGGAAGGACTCCCATCCACTGTGGCCGCCATGATGCATTTTGAGATGAAGATGCCTGGAGAGAGGAACCAGCTCCTGCTCCCTGGTTTCCCCCCAGCCCATAAGCAACAGGAGCTCGAGGCCAAGCAGGGAGACTCACACCCCCAAGCCACCCATCCAGGGCCCTGCTGAAGCTCCTCCGAGCTTGTTACAGTCGGTGAAGGATTCCCAGAGTTCCTGGCAAGGGCTCCCAGCTCCTGAGTCGCCAAGTGACACCCCCTCCACCCCCTCCTCCATTTACATCTCCTTCTAATAGCCTCTTGGCCTGAGCAGCCGAATTCAATCAGCCCTTTCACCATCTGCTCCCAGGCACTTCTGCTGGGGAAGGCTCGGGGCCAGAGAGGCTGTAATTCCTTAATAGCTTCCGGATGCTGCACGCGGGGTGGATGCGAGGGCTGCGAGTGTCTCAGCCTTTCCTCCCCAGCTTTCACTGAGGGTTCCAAGCCTGGGCTTCGTCTGGGCAAATCCGAGCACCTCCAGCCGCTCCGAGTTATCCCAGCCTGCCCTTTGCTCCCCTGTCTCTCCGGGATGAGGCCAATAGGTGACATAATCCCCCCCATCCTGGACAAGCCTTGGCTCGGGGGTGGGGATGACTGAAGCTGATGGGGCAGCCCAGTACATCTTTGGCTGCCTTCCCCAGCTCACTCCCACCTTCCTCATCTTCCCAGGGCTTTGTTTGGCTCAGTCTCTGCTCTGGTCCCTTCTCCGACAGGAAGTTTCCTAGAAGTCAGAGGTGGAAAAGACCTTCCTGGGGTTGTTTGGGAAAACTCTCACTCTTGTGCATGGAGATGCTTGAATGGATCCCATCTGGGGATGCCCAGAAGGGGCAAAGCCCAGGAGCTCTGTGCTTGCCTGGGGATGAAGGAGGCTTAATCCTGGGGCTCTTCAGCAGCCTGGTGCACTCAGGAAAATCCCTCTGTTCTTTGCCTTCATTTCCTTGCCTGCTTAAAACTAAATCATACCAGGAGAGTCATTCCTGGGACGTTGTGGAATGGAATTGGTTTGGCATCGCTGTTTCTGAGACACTCTCACTGGCGTGGGATGGAGAGTTTTGTTCCCAGGTTTCTCCCAGGGCCCTTTCTGGCTTCCATCACAGGAGGAGCTGAGTCCCTTGTCCCATGCTGGCCCCAAAGGATGATGTGAAGATGGCACAGGGGAGATGCTTGGAGCATGCAGTGAATATCACGGGTTCCTTGGGTTTTGATTGCAGCTGCAGGGAGCTGTTGTGTGCATCTGTGAGCCACAGAGAGGAGAGGAAAGATAGACCTGAGAGGAGGGGTCAGGGTACGTGCAAGTGCAAGTCTTGAGTGGCAGTAAATGCAGTGATGCAAAGAGGTAAATCCATATCTAGCGCGGGGGAATTAGAGGTATGTGGATCGTTATGCTACCTGCCATCCCTTGGCAGCTGCTAGCTGGGTTGACTATTTACTCTAAAGAATTCTAAATAATTCTGTTGATTAAAGTGATTGGTTATCCCTGGTCTAATACTATTTAGTTGGAGCAAACAACGCTGAGATTTACCAGCCGTGCTCTGACCTCCCAACCCCGATCTGTTTGCAAAAAGCCTGTGTAATTATTTGTTTGATTGCAAAGCTAAATACCCTAATCTCTCCTCTTCTCCTTTGGTAACTGGATGGCTTGTCCTGATAAAGAAGGACCGACCTGGAGTCCTCGTATGTGGTGGCAGGTCCCTGAGGAGAAGGGGATGAGATGGTGAGATGGGGACCTGAGGAAAGCTCGTGGGCTTCTTCTCCTCCTCTGCCTTGCTGATGCTTCCTGGGCAGAGCCGAAACGCTCCCTGCTCCATGGAAGGAAAAAAAGATGCTATCAAAACCCCCATGGCAGAGGAGTTGGAATTAGATGATCTTTAAGGTCCCTTCCAACCCAAACTATTCTATGATTCTAAAAGCCTGGTATTAGAAGAAGGCCTTTTTCTGGGTAAGGCAGCAGCAGCCTCCCCTCTGCAATCCACAGGGGTTGTGATGTGCTGCAACTTGCACCCACCCATTGAGCAATCGTCCACGTATTTTTTTTTTGCCGCCTTGGCTTTACGTCTGGCTGGCGTTGCCCTGAAGGGAAGGGTTGGTCAGGAAGGCTGCGGAGGTGGGACGGGCGGCAGGAATCTGCAGCTGCAGAGCGATGTGGCAAGCTTCGCCCCTGTACCCTGCTGCCCCGGGGCAACGTGCGTTCTCAGGAGGTGACCCAGAGCTGCCGAGCCTACCTTCCTCATCATCAGCTCGATCCCTTCTGCACCACTGGCTTTGTGCTCTCTGCATCACGTGGAGATGTCCTGGGCTTGAGGAATGCTGTAGGAATATCTTGTGGGCACCTTCCACTCGTGACCAATCAGCACTTTTTTGTGTGGACACCACCAATGTGTCTCCAGAACAGGTCCGGCCCTTCCAGCTTCAACGAACATTTTTGGTTTATGAATGAGAGAGCTGGTGAGCGGAGGAGAGTGACTTTGATGTGGAGGGAGATATTTCGGGGCTTGAACATCATCCTAGCCTGAGGGCACTTGACTATGTCCTGCCATGTGGTACCCTCGTGTCTGGCGTGACGTGGCGTTGACTCAGCCTGGGGGTGAGGGCTACGGCCAGGACACAGAGAGATCAGTTTATGCAGGACTTGGGCCGAAAATCAAGGGAAGGTTGGGGAATTCCTTGGGACAGGCAGGTTGGAGGTGTTGGTTGAGTGGCTGCATGTCTAATCCCTTCCTGAGGGAACTGAGGCTCCTTTTTAGGACCACTGGGCTCCCAGCAGCAGGGACATCTGTGGGGTCCATCTCCATCAGAAATTTGGGATATCACAGTGATGGGCAGCATAAAGAATTGATTTTTCCTTCTGGACATGGAGTCATTTCATGTGGCTGTGGAGACGTGATGAAACCATCCCGAGCTGTGAGGTCATGTGTAGCTGTGTTGGCATGACATGTTCCTCAGATGTGTTTGAGCCGTCTTAGAGGGTTTGGGATCTCTTGGTGGGGTAATGAAAGAGCTCAACATGAGTGAAGCTTCCTTGGCCCACATCCCTGCTGCAAGGGGACAGCCCTGCCAAGAGATCTCAGCCTTCCCCTTTCACACTTCCGATCCCGACAGCATCTTCCTCACACAACATACTGCTGACTAACCTCAACCCAGCCTTGCCAAAGCTCCACTCTTCCTTTTCTGGGAGACTACCACGCGTGGTTTGGCAGCCCCGTCCTTCCCTGGAGCTGGAGGCGTTGGAGCTGAATCCCCACTCTCCATATCCCTGGATGATGAAGGGAAGGGAGATTAATATCTGGAGGAGAGAGTGAGGATGTAGAAATACTCAATCCGAGCTGCTCGGGTGTGATGACAGTAGTACCTTGGTAGCATCATGTGTGTGGTTTGCAGCCCAGGGTAGATCTTTGTCAAGGTACTGGGATGCATCCTTCTCTTGGGACAAATACTCCAGTTGCACCATTTCTTCATTGAAGGTGCCAGAAATGGCGTCATCAGCCAGAGATTTGAGGTGGAAACAGTAGAAATCCTGCTTTTAACCTGGCTGGAAAGAAATGTATGTTCTCACGGATGGTGAGGAGCACTGTGTCATCCGTGCAGTGCCGGATCCCAGCCACAGTTGGCTTTGGGAGGGCTCAGCCCGTGGTGGAAACCTCCAGGGTGATGGAGCCAGCTCAGCTGCCCTTCCTTGCAGGGCTCCCAGCCCAGCCCAACAAGAGCAAGGAATTTCAAGAGGCTTCTGGTCCCAGGCGTGAGCCGTTTGAATACCTCGGGCACCCTTCCAAGAAGCAAATGAATATCTAGCTGTTTGTTCGGTGGGGGTTGTTGGAGTTCTGGAGGGTTTTTTTTGTCTTTTTCTCATTGCTGTTGAGCAATTTGAGCTTGGGGTGTGAGGAGCCGGGTTTTAGCTGCTTGTTTGCAGAGGAGCATCTCCCGGAGCTGGAGCACTGATGCGGGGCAGCTGACACGGGCGTGACCTGGACCTGCCATTTACACTTGACCTCCTTTCAGCCAGGGCTGGGTGTCCATTACAGGCTTTCCTGAGCCCACCCCGTGCTCCCATTAGTGCGTGCGTGCCCGTGCACGGGGATTAGAGCTCTTTCGCAGCGCGGTTAGCGGGGATTAGAGCGAATTATCGCAGGGGAAGCGTGTCTCAGAGGTTCACGAGCATCCTTCCAGCCCTGCTGGGGAAGGATCGGAGGCAAACAAGCCTGAAAGTGAGATGCTAATCCTGTCTTCAGAGGAGACACCCTGCCTCATGTGATGTTCAAGTGGTGGGATGAAGGGTGATTCAGGGCTGGACCACTGCGAGAAGAAGCTTCAACTACCAAGCAGGAGTGATTTGGGCACGTGGAGATCGTTCTTTGCTGCCTCTGCATTGGCTGCAGCCTCCTGGTCTATCGCCAGAGCACTGATCTGTGAGCTCAGCCTCAGGTTTAATTAACCCTGAGCTCTCTGGCCAGGCCGGTGGGTTCGGAAAACACTTGCGCAAGTTTGCAGTTGCGATGGCTGGCGTTCCGAGGGGGACGGCTCGTGTTGAGCTAACGGCGGTGCCAGAGCTAAACCACACTGGCCCGACCAACCTCTGCTGTTGCTTCGTCTCGATGGAAAAATCTTTCTGCTGACTGCTTTGCATAGTTTCAACGAGCGTTGCTAAACCGTGGCCACATTGCCCAACCTCAGAGGTGGCCGCATCTCCCCGGTGCTTGCTCTCACCCATCTGTGTTCCTTTCAGCAGCTGAAATGGGGAGGACGAAGCAAAGCCCTCCACAGAGGGAAGCCCTGCTGCGGGAGGATGAACCGTAGGTCCTGTCCTGCCTTCTGAGGCTGGGGAACCTTTCCCATAATTGCAGCGAGCATTGACTCAAGCCCTGTGGTTTCATTTAGCTTTGGCCCAGGGGTTTCTGTAGAGCTTTTTTCCCTCCTCTCCCCCACAAAAGCTGGGGAGGACCGAGCGAGCTGCTGTTCCCCTGCGAGCTCCTGGGACTGCAGGGGATGCCGCTTTCCCAGGATCTCCGTCCAACACCCACATTATAAAGCTGGAAGAGAGTGAGAGGGAGTGGAAAGGAGCCTGAAGGAGGGCAGCAGGCGCAGCCCGCGACTTCAATAGCATTGGGATAGTGGGCGAAGCGTCCTTCCACCAGTGCTGCTGCCTGGTTCCTCGCCAGCTGCAGGACACTCAAAAATAGAGCCAAAACCAACCCTCCTTCACCTTTTGTGTTCGGTTTTCCTCGTGGACCTGTCTCTCCCAAGCACCTTTTTCCACCAAGCTTGCACCCAGGTGAGGTTGTCTCCATTCTACAGAGGGGTGAAGCAATTTACCCCAAAGCCTGAAGCCAAGCAGAGCATCCCGACACCTCACCCTCACCTTCACCTTCCCCTTCCTTGCTCCCTGCCATGCTCTAAGTGCAAAACTTGGAAGAAAATGCTTTTATGTGCATTTAGGGAAGACAGGTTTCAGGCCCCTTGTTTAGGGGAAGAGCTGGTCCCCCTGACACACCACATCTCCAAAAGAAGGCTGCTGAATGCCGGAAGAAAGCCGGCTTTGTTGTGCTTTCTGCAGCGCTAAGCACTGTGGGGCTTTCGGTTTCCTCTCTTGTTTTTCTCTTGAAGCCCAGCTTTCATCTCAGACTATTTATTTTTCACTGCTTGAAGGAAGGGGAAAAAAAAAAAGACTTATTTTTCTTTTTTTTTTTTAAGAAAAGAAATATATTTATTTTCAATTAAAATAGCAATCGTCGGTGGCTTTTGTGCCATTCCTTGCAGAGGGAAGCAGGGCCGGTCTCCCCTCCTCTGCCTCTCTCTTCCCATCCCATCCCCACATCCCCAGCGAACACCTCTCCCTGTGCTCACCCCTTCTCCCTATCCGTCTATCGCTTCCCAGTTTTCCCTTTGTTCCCTTTTTTCCAGCTTTCTGCCTCGCTTTCCCTTTCCCCCCGCTGAATTTCACTGCCCTTTCCATCCGAGGAGCCCTAATTGGAACAGACCGGCTCCTCTCCTGCTTCCTGCGTGGGAGTGAGAGGCAACGCTTGTGAAAACAGTTCAAAAGTGCAGACAAATTTTTGCCTAATCCTGCCTAAATAACAGGGGGCTCAGCTGGGGTTATTTGCCCGACCATCCCTGCTCTGGAATGGGGGGCACTTGGGAAAGGCCAAGCTGCCCCGGGGGGAGCGGAGGTGCCTGGCGATGGTGGTGGAAACCTGAGATGGGGAGATGGTGCCTCCACGGTGCCCAAGCTGCTTGTCGGGGAGCGTGGGAAGGGTCTTGCCTCCCGTCTCCCCCTCTCCCCAGCCTCTTCTTACCCTGAGAAAGGTTTCTCAGCTGCTGAACCCTGACAGCTGGGGGACGTTGGGAAATCTTCTGTGTTTCAGCTTCCCCCATCGCTAACTCTGCCCTAGTTTTGGTCCTCCTGAAGGCTGGAATAGAGGGGGCTCAACGTGGTGGGGGGATGAGCTTGGGCAGCATCAAGCTTGGTGTAGGCTGGAGATGGGGAGTCTTGGGGCTTTGTGGTCACGTGCTCACTGTGGGCACATGGGAAGGGGGCAGGAGAGCAAACCCATATCCTTGCTTGCAAAGCCTCTGAGAAACTCCTCTTGCTCCATCACAGACACCCAGGATGAGGGGATGTCCTGGACTGTGGGCATCTCGAGGTGGAGATCACTGGTGGTTGTCACGCGTGAGGGCTCAGAGGAGGATCTCAGGTAGCTCAGGGCTCAGAGGAGGATCTCAGTTGGCTCATGGCTCAAGGGGTGGGGTCTTTGGATGGAGACAGGCACGTATTCGTGCAGCCTTTGGATGCAGAGGTGATTTTTCTGGACTCTGTGCAAATGGCGTGGTTTGAAACCAACACACATCTTCTCCCTGTTCCTCTTTCAAGCCACCAAAGGTCCTGAAATCCTCACGATACCAGCACACCGTGGGGTTAGTCTCTGGCTTGGGAAGGGGAGGATGAGGAGACTGGGCAGGGAACAGGCTTTTACCTGAGACAACAGCACGCTGGGTTCCTGACCTTGGTGTCCATCCATCAGAGCGATGGCAGGAGGAGGCCACCGGGTCAGCTGGCTCCACTCTGACCCACCGGACATCCATTTCCACGCTGGCTACTGGGGAAAATAGCAGGGACCAGACAAGGACACACTGGGGCTTTTGATGGGAAAAAAAGTGAGTGGCCAAGGGGAGCTTTAAAGAGGCGTTGACCCCGAGTGGAAACTCGGGTGAAAAATGACTTTGCTCCCATCCCTCTGCTCAGAGCAGCTTCCCCCCCTCTCCCCCCCGCTTTAGGGCCATTTATTTTGCTTATGCAATCAGATGCTAATGCTTTGGCGTGCAGCAGAGTCGCTTGCGTTTTAAGGTCAAAATCCCTAAAGTTTGTAAATCGTCGTCCTTTAAAAAGATCAGATGCGTAGAAATAGTTTATACACGCGGGGAGCCTGGTGAGAGCAGAGTGGGAATTTGGCTGGGAGATGAACTCGGTGATCTTGGCCTCTGTGTCCCTTCGCTGGCTGGTTTGCTCCCAGGCTCCACACCTCGCACAAGAGGGGTGGTGGGTTTGGGGCAGGTCCCCCTTAGCCTGAAACCCATCTAGGGATGCGGTGCTGGCTCTCAGCAGTGTCAGGATTGTCATTATCCTCTTGTCTATCTGAAGTCGCATCCCCAGGGATGTCAGGGAGCTGGAGGAAAAATAGGTGTCTGGTTTGGGGAAGCCTCAAAGGGTTTTGAGGGTCTCCAAGTGAGCCTCCGTATCCCTCCTTGCTTTGGAAAGCTGCAGCCAGATGAATAATTGTCCCTTTCTGCCTTCCCAGCGTACAAGGCAAATTATTCATCTCGGCTCTACAGATGCCGGTGACATAATTTTCCAGGGCGACTGCAACCCCTGTTAGTATTTAAAACTCAAACCATAACACCCTGCCTGGTCTCCCAGGAGGAAAATCAAACGCAGTTCCCCGTCAGTGCTGCGGCAGCGAGGAGGAGGACATGGCATCCAGGCAGTGAACCGCACGTGGCAGCCGTGTCGAGGAGGCTTTGATGGGCGTCATAAAAACGAGATGGTGAACCCCAGACCGGGGCTGCAACGCTGCGGTTGCCAGGCCCCTGCTGCTGAGCTTGGCTTTTTGGATTAAACCCTTGACGTTTCTAAGCTGAGCTTAGGTGCAGCAGCAGGGGTTGGTGCTGGCCAATGCTCAGCCTCATAGATTTCTTCCGAGCCCCTGTGTGTGCTTTGTGGACAGCGGGAGGGACACAAAAGGGGACATTTTATTTGTGCAAGGTTTGATTAAAATCTTGGAAACAGGTTTCAGATGGCAGCGAAAGCTGAAACCGGGGGGGGGCTAAGCCCACGTTGCCTTTGTTACCGAAATTCTGATAGCCTCTGCCCTTTCAGCATCCCAAACTGACAGCAAAGGACTCTTCTGAGGACATCACCAGGGCTTGGTTCTCCTCCCTGGGAAGTAACTCAGCGAAGCTGCATTGGGCAGAGCCAGGTCAAGCCCATCGAGCTCCCCAGACACACAGGGATTAACGAAGAAAACAGTATTTAAGTAAATGCAGCGTCTCAAACCCAGCAGAGGCAGAATTTACATGAGAAATGCCTGCCCCCCCCCCATCTCTTTCAGCTCACACGGCTGAGACGTGTCCACAAACGTACGCGGAGCTTTACAGACACGTTTAGTTTCACACGTGTGAGTTTTTCGATAGATGTGGGACGCTGCTGACTAAAATGAGGCTTCTGCAAGCGTTAGCAGGCTTGGGGCTTCGGGGCTGTTTTGTCTTCTGCAGAAATTTTAACCAGCAGCTACGGCCTAACAGGAAAAAAAATAGATGATGCTTCAATCCTGAATCCGCCGTGTTTTGAAGGAGAAGCCCTGAGATGCACATTTTGGTGTTTAAATAGAAAACCTTCCTCTGGCACTTTGCTTTTGACATTTTTTATATATACTTTTTTTCTATTTTGAAAGTAGACTGTTTGCTTCTCCAACGACCCCTCCCTGAGACCCCCTGTTAAGTCGCCCCTGTTTTGACATGCTGTTTGCGCAGAGCTCAGCGTTCACCTCACGAAACCAAAACCTCATCCCCCGCACTCCTGAAAAATTGATTCACTGGGGATGTGCAAACTCAACCCCGTGAATCCTGCCGGGGAAAACGGGGGGGGGTCAGCAAGACGCACTCACTCCTATGGCAAAGATAAAGCCACAATCCTGCACGCACCTCGCCTTGCCCGGCTGCTCTTCGCAGCTCACCTAAGGAGGTCATCTCCACCTAGGTTTTCACGAGGGGTTCACTCTAAACATTGGGGTTAGAAACGTTTTTCTCAGCCTAACTCTGACTCATCTTCCCATAGCACCCGGGAGCGGCGAACGGCCGTTTCACCAGCCGGCGGAGGGGAGCAGATTCCTGGGTGGTCCCTGTGACCGCAGAGCGCGGAAAGCAAAGCATTCACATGTAACATGAGGATGAAGGGAAAGGGGCACTGAGCCACTTTCTCCCGGTGTTATCTCAAGGCGGCAGATGGAGAGCAGAGATAGGGAGGGTGGCTGCTCGGTTTTTCCGTGCCCTCTCCAGCCAAATCCAGTAAATAATGAAGTGTAATTTGCCAAATAGTCTTTGAATCTATTATTTGCTTTCAAAGGTCCTGACGCTTCCGCTGTGGCAGGCAGTCCTTGATCTATGTGGTGGGGTTAGGGGGAGGAATCGGGTCCTGAGAGGCTCCGTGTCGGGAATTTTACAAGTCCTACCTGAGCAAAGAGTCATGCAAGTCTTTACCTGAGCGTCTGGATGGCTGATGTTGAAGGGAGCTGCAAATGGAAGGGGTGATTTTCATGGAATCCTAGAATCACACACTGGTTTGGGTGGGATGGGACCTTTAAAGGCCATCTAACCCAACCCCCTGCAGTGGGCTGGGACATGCCTTTTACTTGGGAATGCTAGATGGAAGGTGCAAAGATGGAGGCTGGAAAGTTGCTCCCTTTGGCATGGCGGTGGAATTGTCTTTGGTGCATCCATCTGACGATTTGGAGCCACTTTGCAGCGTGGTCAACCTCACCTTGTGCTACAGAGCTGCATGTAGACGGTTATTGACCCAACCTCCAGGTTCCCACTTGCAAAAAACCTGTTCAAATGGGCTTCAAATGGTGCCTGAGTGGAGCAGGAAACGCAGACTGGGTCAGACTGGAGCGCAGCGTTGTTGCACTGGGCTGCTCGTGCTCGGTGGCTACAGCCCTGACTTGTGTTAGGGATGCGCTCAGCACTGCTCCAAAGCAATTTGCAGGTATTGGCTTATTAAATCAGAGCTTAAATTAACTTCAAGCCATGGCTGGGGTTCCCACAAAACAGAGAAGTCTTTGATTTGCAACGTCCACATCCAGACACTCATGAAAACCCCAGAAGAGCTTGTGCACGTTGTCATTTTTGCACCGAGAAGAGTCTTCATTGAAAAATTTCCAGTGCTCAACCGGCTTCAGGTGGAATATTTCCATACAAGACCCATGAAGTTCCATCATTTGAGGTGGTGGTTGTACGAGGCTTTTCTTTGCTGAAAGATGGTTTTCAGGAATGCTTGAAATTTATGAGGAAGATCCAAAACTTTATTCAGATTGAGGACATTTTATTTTAAATCGTTGCTTTTGTTTATGAAACTCTTCGACTACAAAGATCTGCCTCCTTCCAAATCAATTAGAAACGGAAAAAAAAAGAAAGGAAGAGCTTTGCTTCCCATCAGGACTTACTCCAAGGCCCGGCTCTGGCTTGGCTGTCCCAGGGGGTTGCTGAACGTCGCTGGGTGACTCACCCCAAAGCGCAGCACTCCGTGCTCTGGGCTGTGTGTGATGTCATTCTGGGCTAATGTGGGATTTTCCAGCTCTTTTGTTTTCCGTCCCTCCCTCCTCGAATGAGTTTTCTGCCGGTTCTTCATCCTACCTCAGCTTAATATTTCCAGGATTGTCCATGGTTTTTCAAAATTAATATTTGCCTTTTGCTTCGCCTTGGGCTGGGATGCTCAGACATGGAGTGGTCATTTTGCCCCTGCTTTCTTGTCCATCCTGGTGTGGGACTCTACCTTCATTGGCGTCTGGACCTTCTCAGCTATCTCCCAGGCTCCACCTGAAGTGGTGAAGCCCTGCAGGCCAGTGTTTGGAAAGGTCTTTGATATCACTGTCACATTTCTAGTAGCACATTCATGGGTGGCTTGTGGGGAGACCATGTGCACCATGTAACCATGGCTTGTTTATGCTCTTTAAGTATAGGCTTATTATCTTTTTCTTGGGTTTCAGAAGCCTCCTCATGGACTTGCAGGATTTAGGTGCAGGGCTAGATAGCCTGGGTGTGAAAATTTCAGAAAAGAACAAGATTTCACTGTTTTTTTGACCAGCATGACTCCTGTTGTCTTTCCCAGCCCCACATTCTTACGACCATTTATGTCTCCTTCTTCTCTCAGATATGGAATGTGCGGATGTGCCTTTATTAACTCCCAGCAGCAAAGAAATGATGTCTCAGGCGTTGAAAGCCACTTTCAGCGGCTTCGCGAAAGAGCAACAGCGGCTGGGCATCCCCAAAGGTAAGACTTGGCTTCCCAGTTGGCCACAGAGGTCGTGTCCTTCTGTCAGGATGTGCGTCCCCCATCTGATGATTCTCCTCAGGCAGTATTGCCTCATTTCTTGGCAGCTTCAGCCAGGAAAATCTGGAGGTACAGGCAAAACCTTTCAGGACCACTTGCAAACTACACCTGTCTGACAGATTGTGTCCGTCTGTCCTGCTGACTTCTGCTGGGTGACTGCTCTTGCAGCTCTGGGGACCTGCTTCTTTGGAGGCAGCTCCAGGATTTCTGTTTTTAAGTCTTCTCCACTATACCGAGAAGCAGCAGGAACCTTTTCAGAGAGGCTGATGACAGGGAGAAACCAAGAAAAATGGAGAAATGAGTGGGAAAAGGGTTCAGAGAACTGGTAGAATTGTTACAAGTCCCAAACAAACCCCAAACTTGTTCCTTGGATGAAATTTGTCTGCAAATATGACTGATCCAAACTGTAGATGTGGTGTTCCCCCACCACACCATTGGACCACCAACATAAAGGGATCATCTGTGGGATGAGGCTGTGCAAGTGCAGCGCAGCTGTAACACTGTTTGCCCCCTGTTTTCCTGGGGACATGGCTTGTGGTTGGTTGTTAACAGTTCTCTTCTACATCCCCTTGGTGCAGATCCCCAGCAGTGGACGGAGACGCATGTGCGGGACTGGGTGATGTGGGCGGTGAACGAGTTTAGCTTGAAGGGAGTAGATTTCCAGAAGTTCTGCATGAACGGAGCTGCCCTCTGCGCCCTGGGCAAGGAGTGCTTCCTGGAGCTAGCGCCTGACTTTGTGGGAGATATCCTTTGGGAACATCTGGAGATCTTGCAGAAAGGTGAGTCCTGGAGTCTCTGGGGTGAAGGGCTCACATCGTCCTGCCCACCTTGATTTTGGCCCTTTCCAAAGACCTCAGTTCTGCAATGAGGTCTTCACTTTGGGCTTTAATCCCAGTAAAAACGACTTTCAAAGCTTGATTTTCCAGTAGGATTTCAAATGGACATCCCAGCCGGTAATGGGCAATGCAAATCCTGGCACTGCTTGAAAGAGGAAGGGTGTTTGCACCGGCTGCTTGGCAGGAATCTGCGGTGGGCTGGGACACTCTGCCTGCCTGGAAACGACGGTGGGATTTTCCAGAGCATTCTTCCTCAGCTCGTTCAGCTCCCGTTGTGAATTTTACTGCTTCCTCCGGGAGAACTGGGTACAACAATACCCCCAAATCCCACCCTCGTTTCCCAGTTGTGATTGGAAGCTGCTTTGCTTTGTTTCGTGTCCCGAAAGGTGTAATGGCTTTTTGTTGGGAGTGGCCACGTCCTGCCCAGGAGAAGCCATCTCTGCCAGTCCCCCAGCGTGTTCAAGGGCGTTCATTTTCATTGACTGCGGGGACACTTTGATTTGGGGTGTTGATTTTTGTAGTGTCCAAGCAACACTTAACCAGGGATGGTTTCTAAAGAGCAAGTGAAGAGCAGAAGACCTTTAACTGAGCCCCGAGCAGGAGCAGCAGCAAATCTGGGCTCCTCCTCTAGCTCTTTTTCACACAGAGCTCTTTGCTTTCCTGGAACATCCCTTGTGCTGTCATACTGACCCTACGGGCCTCTCCTGGGGGCAGGAAGGGCAGGGGGAGCAAGGTTATGCCTTCCAGGAAACCATTGACAAATGGATGTTAATTGCTGATTACTAATTTTGCCGCTACCTGTGGTTTGTGAAAGGTAAACACGGCTCTTCCTGGGCTGTTTTTCTGCTCTGCGACTCTAGATCTGTTCTGATCTTCTCTTTCTGCATAATTTTTATTGAGTGCTTGTATCAACAGCAAGCGGCTTAACCAAACAAAGCAGAACGTTGCGGTCAGCCCAGTTTCTCTGTGCTATAATCCATTGCTCATAACGTAGCTTTGCCTCCTCCCAACCCTTCTTCATTTCCTTGGGCTGTAACCTGCTGGAGAGGGCTGTGGGGTGCTGCAGGACAAGAGGAAAAAGCCTCAAGTTGCCCCAGGGAAGGTTGAGGTTGGACATGAGGGACAATTTCTTGGTGGCAAGGGCTGTGCCAGGCTGGGCAGGGCAGTGGTGGAGTCCCCATCCCTGGAGGGGTTTCCAAGCCATGGAGATGTGGTGCTGAGGGCCAGGGGTTAGTGGTGCCCTGGCAGTGCTGGGGAACGGTTGGACTCGATGATCTTCAAGGTCTCTTCCAACCAAAATGATTTGATGCTGTGTCAGGGGGATGTAAAAGACCTGAGAGAGGGAGGAGCTTTTACAAAGAAGCTGGAAATCTTTGTGCCTGGTGCAGTTTTTCTTCTAAAAGGCTGAAAAAGAATGAAGCTAAATTTCTTTATCTCAACACTGTTCACATAGCCCTGGGAACCAAGAAGTCTCCATTCTGTGTTCAGTTTTACTGGAGACATTGGCACTTCTTGCATCAACTCAGCCTTAGCTTCTCTGGTGGATTCTTAACACATTTCCCAGAAGGGCAGTATCTGTGAAGTATTTGGGGAGTAACTAAGAAGAGCTTCCAAGAAATAACCAGCCTCACCCCAAGCACTAATTTCTGTTCCCTGTAAGTCACGGGACTCATATTACTGGTAGCACATCTCCAAACCCCTGACAGGATCCATGTTCTGTTGTGCTGGTGCGGCACAAACATTCCATGCGAAAGTGTCCCTGCCACCTCTCTCCCCACACCAGAGAATCATAGAATGATTTGGGTTGAAGGGACCCATAAAGGTCACCTAGTGCAACCCCTCTGCAGTGACCAGGGACATCTTCAACTGGAGCAGGTTGCTCAGAGCCCCAGCCAGCCTCATGTGGAATATTGGTTGTCTCCACTTTGCAGCTGAGGATGTGAAGTGTGAAGAGATCAAGGTTTCCCCAGGCTCAACCAAGGAGTCAGGGTCCAATCTGCCAATCCCCTCCTCTTCCACCTTCCCCAGCCACCCACCATCATCCCTTGGGGGTGTTGAGGCTGGGAGTGGTGGTTAACCCCAAAATGTTTGGTTTTACCTATAGTGGTGCAACCACCGGCGTCGGGTCGCGCTGGGACAGGCCGTGACCTTGCTGTCCCTTCAGCTACCATGCCTCCCTTGTGAGCTCTCTCTGGGAGTGACTCACGTACCGCAGCCTGCCCGGGGTTTAAAAATGGCAGCAGCTGGGCGACTTTTCCCTGCATGGATTTGGGTATTTTCAAGCCTATTTTTTTCCCAAATTTCTTCCTAAAATAACCTCCTCACTTACCAGCAGTCAGCAGTGCCCTCCACTTGACTGTAAGCAGAGCTGAAGGTTGCTCTCTTCTCTCTGTGGTCACCCACCCTGCCCCTTGGCAGACACCGTGGGGAGAGGAAAAGAGCGTTTCTCATTAGGTCTCTTGTTTGCACAAACCCTCCTTTTGTTAGAGAATATTTTCCACCCTGCAATCCCCAGGAGAGAGGGCCAAAATTAGGCTCCTCACAAGCGAACGTGCGTTATCTTCGCTTCTCTTCAGCCTCAGCAGAAACAAACATAACCCGGAGCTGCCCGTGTGTGTTTTTTATTTTGGTTACCCTTCTGCAGAGCAAATAAAATCTCCCATGCCGGTATCTCTGCCCACATACCGCGCTGGAATGAGTCAGGTGTGAATGGAAAAACTGGGCAGGGTAGGAGCAGTGTGGCTTTTACATGGGAAAGCAAATTCAGCGCCAAGCTCAGGAGGACCAAAATGCTCGGAAAAAGCAATGGAAAGAGGAGAAGCTCTGCTGTGGTGTGATCCGTGCTCTTCCTGGTGGAGTCATCGTCCACGGAGGGGTTTAAAAGATGTGTAGATGTTCTGAGGGACGTGGTTTAGTGGTGGGCTTGGCAGTCCTGGGTTAACAGTTGGACTCAATGAGCTTAAAGGTTATTCCAACCAAAATGATTTGATGATTCTATGATTCCTCAGTGCATTACACCTATAGAAAGGCTAAAATTTGGCGTGCTGCCCATACATACACCATGGAGTGTGTATCAGGAGTTGGATGATGGACAGTGAGACAGAGCTTTCTGGGAGCATGAGATCTTCTGCCTGCATCAGGCGTAAGATGAAAGTTGCTACATAGACTGGGAATTAGCATTAATTTGAGGGACCTGGACCTGGGGTTGTTGGCACCATTAATTTGGGGTTCTAAGAGCTGGCTTTGGCATGAGTTGCCCACTCACGCAACCTATTGCTGGTCTAAAAATAGGGGCTTTTTCAGGAAAACGACTGTCCTTTTATGGTGGGGGTTTTTTTCACAAGCTAAGTGTGATAAGCAATCCTCAGGAGAACAAAAGATGACAAAAATTCAAGCAAGCAAGGAAATGATGCAACCGGTGTTTCAGAACCACCTGGAGCTGCCGATTGAGAAAGTTGTTGCTGCTCTGTTTTGGTTTGGTTTGTTAAAACTTTGGGCATGCCTGGAGTTCCCGAAGGAACCCGAGTGCACCAAGCGCTTCTTTCAGTGGGATTTCAGCTCCTAACCCATTGCTGTTCCTTTGGATGTCCCAGTTTAACCCAGAGAGGAACATTTTAGGAAGTTCAGACCTCTCTGTATTACAGCAAGTCTTGCAAAGCACGATATGCCTGTGGACATGTGACATTTCCTTCCTTTCCTCTTTGCAGAAGAGGTAAAACCGTACCCAGCAAATGGAGTGAATACAACCTATCCAGAATCCCGCTATACTTCAGACTACTTCATTAGTAAGTCTCAATTATCAGTCTCATTCCGGTGCTTCCAGGCGTGAAAGTGCCACCTCGTAGAGGTCTGCACCACGCAGTTGTGGTGGGTCATTTTGTCTTTCCTAGTGTTTTGGGTTTTTTTAGAAGCCACCTCTGTTTCTCGGTGACTGCCTTGAGATGCCGTGCACTGACTTTGCCAGCGCTGTTTGTTTGGCGGTGTAGCTCAGGAGACCTAAAAAGCAACCTCAACACTCCAGAACACTGGGAATTTAAAAAAACATTTAACTAAAAAAAGGGAGGGAATAGGGGAAAAAGGTTTAATTCTGCATTGCACGGTAGGAGCCTAGCAAGGAGAGGGCTGAGTCGTCAATCTGGACCCCTGCACTTCCCATTGCTGTTGGTTTGGAGATGTTCTTGAAGGGCATTTGAAATCTGTGATGTATTTAATGAACCAGCAAAAAAGCCCAGCTCCTCTCAGTTGGGATTCCAGGCTCTGGCCAGCGAGGAGGGGTGATTGTGGAAGTGACTCATCATTACGGTCATCAAGGAAACCTCTTTGCCCGATATCTCCTTTGCTGAGACCACTCTTCATGGTTTTCCAGCTTTTTCCCATTGGCAGCTTGCTTGAGAGGACTTGGCATGATGCACATTGATAACGGTTGGGGATGTCTTATTTTCTTAAATTGCTGTGGTTAGAAGACACCACCTCTCTGTAGCTTTTAGAAACCATACTCAGAATTACTGCCCAGATGTGCCAGGTACTTTATGTCCAAGGCAGTCTTCTCTTGCACTGCAGAGCCCAAATCTTGCTGTGCTGTGGGAGACAGGACGCTGGAGGAGATAGGCAGGAGAGCAACGCTCTGGTTTCCTTGAGCTGTTTGGGTTTGGGTCACTTTCTGACACTCCTGTTCTGCTGACAGGTTACGGCATTGAGCATGCGCAGTGCGTGCCTCCCTCTGAGTTCTCTGAGCCCAGCTTCATCACAGAGTCCTACCAGACCCTCCATCCCATCAGCTCAGAAGAGCTCCTGTCCCTCAAGTACGAGAACGACTATCCCTCGGTCATCCTGCGTGACCCAGTGCAGACGGACTCTCTGCAGACAGACTACTTCACGATCAAGCAAGAAGTCGTAACGCCAGACAACATGTGCATGGGACGTGCCAGTCGAGGTAAAGTTGGGTATCTCCCAGGGTTTCCTTGGGTTCTTCCTATTCCTATATCCACAGAAGTGCTGCCTTCCCTTCTCTAGGAAAAGTGCTTTGGGGGCACCAAGGCCATCAGGGCGTTGAGCAATGCCAGCAATGAAGCCATGTATCTGATGAGGTTGAACTCCCAGATGGATTCCCTGCTGGCATTGAGCCCTCCCTGCCTTTCTCTCCAGGGCAAACATGAAGAAGCCCTTTCTTTTCTTACTCTGCTGCCTGTTTTTACAACATCTGCAAAAATGCAGCATTTCTGGCTCTGGACTTTGATGTCAGAACTTGAGTGAAGTTGAAATAGGCTTTAATGTTATTAGGGAGGACAGATTGCTGGGTGGTTGCATAAATCTCATTTTTCTAGGAGTCCGGGCAAAATCCCACAAATCCTTCGCAAGTTCTCATCAGGAATTACTGTCCAAGGCTCTGAAGGGTTGTACGCTTGATGGTCCAAAGTGTTTCTCCATTATCTCTGTTGATGTTGATGGCTGCTTGAACTGATAATCTGCTCCGATGAACCCAAGCCCTGTGCTTTGTTAGGAGATGCAGATGTCATGAGTTGAGTCAGCGACAGAGCTGACGGACCCCCGGAATCCTTGTGCTGCAACCCTACATCTCCAAAGAGTTATAGCTACATGAGTCCTGCTTGAGATGATGGGATTTAAACACCTAAACGCTTCTGAGGGTCTGAGCCCAAATGCCTTTTCAATTAATATTATTAAACTCTGAGCATATGGAGCCCAGATGCCCGACTTCTTCATAATTACGTTGCTTGATGCAAGGCTGAGGATCTGGCTCCCAGAATATATTCAAAGGAAAAGGTTTATCCACAGAGCTCAAAGTCACTTACAAAGGGGTATCGCTATCTCCTGATTCCAGGCAGGGATCTGACCTGCCTGTGATCACGTCCTGAATAGAACCCAGGCGTCCCCATGCCTAAACTTCATTACAGGAACATGTTGCTCTGAGCCACGTTTGGTGTTGAACGTTTAAACCTATTGACCCAGCAACGAGAGCTGAAGATTTGCTGGCTCCCTGTGAAAGCCAGAGCTCCTTTGCAGGTCTTCACCTCATACATGTTGTTCAGTGGAGCTCATTTTAAGTTTCTCCTTCTTTTTCCAAGCTGGGAGAGCTAATGACAGGAAAGTTGGTATTTGTATTAGTAGCTCTGCTTCTGCTGCTGGCTGAGTATTAGAGAGGTGACATAAAATTGTAGAATCCTACAGTGGTTTGTGTTGGAAGGGACCTTAAAGATCATCTGATTCCAACTGGATGCCATGGGCAGGGACACCTCCCACTAGATCAGGTTGCTCCAAGCCCCATCCAACCTGGCCTTGAACTCCTCCAGGGATGGAGCATCCACAGCTTCCCTGGGCAACCTGTGCCAGGGTCTCACCACTCTCAGAGTGAAGAGCTTCTTCATTTCCAATCTAAATCTCCCCTCTTCCAGTTTGAACCCATTACCCCTTGTCCCATCACTACAAGCCCTTGTAAAAAGCCCTTCTCGAGCTTTCTTGTAGGCCCCATCTTGGACAACGTGTTGGGCCCAGAAGGGTGCTAGAATTTTAGGTAAGCTCCTCCTTCTGGCCTTGTTTTTCTGGCTGTCTTTCATCAGTGTCTTTCCCTTCTCTTGACCTTTCCTTTAAGATAGGTGATTTCATAATAATCCTCATTGACATGTGATGATTCAGGCAGGCTTTTGCAATTGTACCTTGAGCCTGTTCTCACTGGCAAGCCTAAAAAGGCTCCAGGGGAGGGGAGAAAGAGCCTTTAACTCCTTGCAGGGGACCAAGGGCCCCTGGTGTTAGCAAACACCGATTGCAACGGAAGAAACGCAACAAGCTACGGCCGCGCTGACACATTCCAGCCGTGTAGAGGGGTCTTTGGGTAGCATTAATCCTCCCAGAGTGGTCTGAAGAAGCCTTAATATGAAGCAGAGTCCAATTTATTTATATTTACGTACGCCTTTACCTGCCACTGTTATTATAAGGTTAGTCTGTCGTGAAGGCAAGCGCTTCAGCAGTGGGAGATTGAGGATGACGTTTTTCCAGGCAGTCGCCTCTTGCCTTTCTTTGTGGGGGCTTTAGGAGTTAATTCTGTGGTCTCATGGGGGTTGTTTCACTTCGCCTTATCAGCAAGGGCATCCGCTTGGAAAGCGTAGCTGCCAAACCCTTCACAAGTCGCTCCTGGGTAGGTGCAAGGCGTCATTTTTCCAAAGACTCATGTTTAGGTGATTTTTCAATGAAACGACCCAAGTCACATCTCCAACGCTGCGGGCGTTCGTCTGGCAGATTTGTAATTCCTTTTCTGAACGAGCTTGTGCTGCAGGACTTCTCCGGGAAGTGGTTACGCCAATGAGTGGACGAGCACAAAGCGATGTTAATTCTGCAGGATTCAGGAAGCGATTGGCGTGTGTTCTGTGAAACCCTCAACAACAACAACAAAACCCTGAAAGAAGAAAATAAAATGAGTTTGAAGCTTGAATATCAGCAGCAGAATCAAGGTGATGGGTCCCAACTTCAAGCGGTTCGGGGCAGAGCCCACAGTAGTGGAGCCTTTTCACAGCAAGTGCTCTTCAAACTACAACACAACCAATATTTGGGGGAGCGTTGCCAGCGTCTTTCCACGTTCCTGCTCCCCTGTGATTTACTCTCTGGGCCCAAGCTGTGGGTAGCTCTGCCAATGGAAATTTCTCCAGGAGCTCTTGCACAATCCCAGCAGCTGTTTTTAGCCCGGTTTGGGAAATTAGTGAACTTGAATGATCCTGTTACACTCTCAGTTTGTCAGTAAAGATGTTGAGCAATCGGCAGCGTACAGAAGATCAGAGAGAGCAATTTCAGCTTGTTCCTTGGATCCTTTTTTAGCTCTCTGGTTTAAGTACAGGGGGTATACTTCTGCTGTCTCTAGCGGGTGTAAATCAGCGTGCCACTGCTGAGGATCTGGCCTCTTGTGTTCTTGTCTTTACTAAAAATACCCCAGAGAGTAGCCTTGATACAACCCAGCTGGACTCACCTCACCAGAACTGGAAAAATAGCTTGTTTGAGCTCTCAGCCCTTCGCTCTCCTCCTCCATCAAATCTGCTGCCGTTTGGGGATTTGGGGGTGGAAGCTGGTTGTAACATCTGGCAATAAAAAAGCTGCTGTCTAGCTTTGCAGGAAACATCAGAAGTAAAGAAGCTGGGTGTCCTGTGCCCCTGAATATGCCTGAGCAGCATTTATATAAGGCTGGCAGATATAATACAGGACTTTGTGGAGACATGTATCTTTTAGCATCGAGAGCATCAGGTCCTGGCACCTGAATATCTGTCTAAAGTGGATTAGGACCATTTCAAGTTAGCTCCAGGCATCAGGACTTGGAGTTTTCCCCTGACTCTGCCTGGCTTCACTGCCTGAACTTCTCCATGGCTCAGATGACCCTACTCTGAATTCCAGGATAATAAAAGCATCCCAGTTTCAAGCCACACTTTGAGTTTGTTTGGAGATGGGGCATTCTGGGACAGTCGCGTTTGCCTGGTCACCTTCTGCCTGGGCACTGGGCAGGTGAAACATCCTCCCCCTGGCCATGGCAAGCTAAAGCATCCCCGTGCTGGCCAGGCACATCTCACATGTCCTTCCTTCCTTCTCACCAGGTAAACTGGGTGGCCAGGACTCCTTTGAGAGCATAGAGAGCTATGACAGCTGTGACCGCCTGACGCAGTCCTGGAGCAGCCAGTCCTCCTTCCAGAGCCTTCAGCGCGTCCCTTCCTATGACAGCTTCGACTCAGAGGACTACCCCACTGCCCTGCCCAACCACAAGCCCAAGGGCACCTTCAAGGACTATGTTCGAGATCGGGCCGATATGAACAAGGACAAGCCTGTCATTCCTGCTGCTGCCCTTGCTGGCTACACAGGTAGGGTCACGCTCCTCAGGAAGCCTCCTTTCTGCTGGGTATCTGGGGTAGAGCCTCTCCAGGAGTGGAGGACAGAGCCTCCAGGGTCTCTGAGTAGCCCAGCATGTGTGTTGCTGGTCTGGTGGTCTGTGATTGAGGAGTTTTGGGATGTCTCTGGGGTCAGCCTCATGCATGCGGGCACATCTGAGAGCAGGCAGCCCCCAAGCCTGTGTGTCCTTCAAGCACGGGCATCCCAAAGCCCTCGTTGTCCCCTCTGACACTTATATATTGGCCACTTGCTTGTGGTTTCCCACCTCGAGAGGAGCGGCTGCGTTTCCAGCATTGCTGTGTGATGTGAAACAAGCTTTTCCTCTTTTGGCATGGCACTGGGTTTTGCTCTTCGCCTTGGTGCAAGGCAGGGATGGGATGGTGCCAAAGCGGACCCAAATATTTTCCATTCCCTGCCTTGGGAGAGATGAGGAGGTGATAGGCCACGGAAACTCTGGCGTTTTATATGACGGCCCTCCAGCAATCTGGCAACTCCATGGAGAGAAACCTGGTGGGATGGGGCTTCCAGCTAAAACTGAGATAATCCTTTCCAGTCCTTCTTGCCATGTCTTTTCCTTGTGCTATAAGTAAATTCGCAGGGCAGCCTCTTGCCAGTTCCCTTTTCCCTCGTACATTCTGATCTCCTGCCCCAGCTGGTAGCAGCTGTGGAGGAGCCAAGCGGTGGAAATAGTTTGTGCAGATAAAGATCATCAAAAGCTTCAGAGCAGATCCTGAGGTGCGACTGTCCCTGAAATCTCCTCCCACGCACGGCTCATCTTAGGACCGATATCGAGTTTTTTGTGAGGGGGGGAGTGATGCAGAGGGGAGGAGAGGTGGGGAGATAATTTTAGGAGCTATGCATAGAAAAGGAAGTGGTTTGTTGCTATAGCTTTAGTTAGAAAGAAAACTCAGCCTTGGCTGCTGAATGAGCCTGTTTCGACCGAGTCTATGCAAAAGAAAAGTGTGTTCTGCTATTCCTGAATGGTTTTTGGCTGGGGGATGTGGTGGGGAGAGGCACGGGTGGTAGGAGGGGCCGAGCCCCAGGGCACCATCCTCTGCCGTGCAACGGAAGTTGATGTTCTGAAGAAAAGAGACCAGTGAGCAGAAGTTGCAGGTTTTATTCCTCATTTCTCCAGGTAACACCTTTCACTGCAGCCCCTGGAAGTGTTTTGGGTACCCAGTGCCTGGGCGGGAGCACTGGTTGTATTTTACCAGCCAGGGAAACCGAGGCATGGAGACACTGGCAAAATGAGGAGCTTTATTTTCCAAGCTGGATGTTTCCCTCCACATTTGCTGTAGCTGATGGAAAAGAGCCGCCCCTGCCACGTTCCCAGCTCCTTCTGTGAGCGCGGAGCCCAAGTTGGTGGCTGGATCCAGTGTTTTGCCAAGGAATATTAGCACCCCAGAGTGTCCTTGGACTCGTACCACCAGGAAGGGGACACTTCGGTTCATGTGATGCCAGAGCACGCTTCCAAACGCTCTGCGCTGCCCGACCGTTTTCCCTTGCCTCATTTCAAACCCCGTTCTGAGCCCAGAGGATAATCCCTTGGCCCAGGCATTTTGGTGGGATCAATAAGTGGGAGCACTTGTTTTTTTATCACATTGCTTCACTTGAGAAACTTGAAATGGGGAGGGGAAAATCAGAGATCTCAACACTACTTGGTGATCCTTGGGCTGGAACTCTGCTTGCTTGCTCCAAAGGCTGCTGAGCAATAATCCGATCCTCAAACCACCACAGCCCATGTTTACCATTGGGAACCATCTATGGAGAGATGATCTTTGCAGGCACGTGACTCCAGAGATGTCCTCTGTCCCTTTTTAAAGCCTCCTGACCTGGCAGCACCCTACCTTTGCTGGGCAAAGGGAGCCCGGCACGGGTGAGAAGTGAAGCCGGGTTGCTGTGAAAGAAGGTCAGAGCAAGAGCGAGTGAGAACATGTTGTGTTACAAGCTGTAGAACGGAACACTCTCAAAATTGGCTTGTGTTAATGGCTTTCTGCACCAAAAAAATATAATCCAGGCTGGCCACTGGGTGCTGGACCTCTTGGGCCAGCTGAGCCAAGGAGTGTGGGCACTCTGAGGCAGAACCTCCAGGTTCTCCTTTTTTTTTGTTTTGCTTTACATTACTATTACTTTGCTCGGGGGAGGAAGTGCTGCCTTGCAGCTAGAGCAGAGGAACTTCAAGTCTGGGCTCCATTTGCAGCTCTGGTGAGGAGGTGGAGCCTCCAGATGAGCAGATCAGGGGATTACCAGCCCAGGGTCCCAAAGTGGCCATGACCCCTTTCCCCCTCAGATGATGCCTTCAGCACATGGCCACCACCAGTTACCAGCCCATGGAGCACCCAGCAGACATGCCATGGTGTTGCACCTTCCAGAGCTGGATGGGTGAAGCCTGGGAGATCAGAGCCTTCATCTCTGGTGCTCTTTGGGTTGACTTTAAGAACTTGGCAATATTGTTGGGGTTTTGTCACCAAGGGCCTATTTTGCCGGTGGCCCGGGGAGGTGGCACGGTGCTTTATCGCAGCGGCAGCAGATCTCTGATGGTATCTGCCTGAGGACACGCATGGTTTGGTGAGAAGGTGCATTTTGGCGGAAGCTCCGTTTGTGTTTGATGTGTTCTTCACCCAGCTCACAAGCAGCTTTTCAAAGCCGCATTATCTGCCCCCACATCTTGACCTAATTTAACAAGTTGCCATGGTTGCTCAGATAGAAGCTGATGCAATTTTCTTATCTTTTTTTTTTTTTAAGGAGAAATATAACTGCTCAGGAGTTGGTGAACTTCAGTTTCCATAGCTGCAGGGAGGACCAGCTCTGGACACCTCTAGTTTTGGGGCTAGCTCTCTCAAAGCTTGGCCAGTCTTACATTAAAACATGATCTAGGAAGTGGAGACAGGATGCATCTATTACATTTAGATATAGGGAAGAAATTTTAGATAGAAGAAAGAAATTTTAGATAGAAGGAAGAAATATTTGATGCTGAGGGTGGTGAGAGCCTGGCCCAGGCTGCCCAGAGAGGTGGTGGCTGCCCCATCCCTGGCACCATTGCAGGTGAGGTTGGCCGGGGCTCTGAGCAACCTGCTCTAGTTGCAGATGTCCCTGCTCAGTGCAGGGGGGTTGGGCTAGATGACCTTTAAAGGTCTCTTCCAACCCAAAGCTGTCTATGATTCTATGAAATTTAGGCAAGTGGTGTGTCAGGATGTGTCTTCTCAGTGCTAAACCTTGCGTTGGCTTGGACAACCTCAGTCTAAGCTCCATGTTCATGGAGCAGTGCGGGGTTTGGTGTGGGTGGGCAGCTCATGCTAGCATGTGGGCATGGATCCCTCTGTACCTGAGCCCAGTTGGTCTAAGCCGAGCTCAGCTTTGCCTTCATGCCACCCACAGCCCTGCCTGCGGCTGTTCCATAGCTGGATCCTGCAAGGTGCTGCCTCCAGTGGCTACCACAGCCACCAGCATCCTTCATGAGACCTGATGCCATGTGGATAAATCACAGAATCACAGAATCACTTTGCCTGGGAGAGGCCTTTCAGATCCTCAAGTTCAGCTGTTGACCCAGCACTGCCAGGGCACCACTAGCCCATGTTCCTCAGCACCACATCTCCACAGCTTGGAAACCCCTCCAGGGATGGGGACTCCACTGCTGCCCTGGCCAGCCTGGGACAGCCCTTCACAACCCTTGCCAGCAAGAAATTGTTCCTCATGTCCAACCTCAGCCTTCACTGGAGCAACTTGAGGCCCTTTCCTCTTGTCCTATCACTTGTTCCTTGGGAGAAGAGCCTGACCCCACCTGGCTCCAACCTCCTGTCAGGGAGTTGCCAAGAGCAAGAAGATCTCCCCTGAGCCTTCTTTTCTCTAGGCTCAACAACCCCAGGTCCCTCAGCTGCTCCTCACAAGACCCTTCCCCAGCTTGGTTGCCCTCTCTGGCTGCACTCCAGTGAGCGTGGTTGGTCTGTAGCAGAGTAGAGGGAAGAGGGCAGGCAGTGTGGGTCTGACCACATTGATCTTTGGCCTTTCTGCCCTATATTCATTTTTCCACTACTCTGACCTACTTGTGGCTCTGCCCTCCTGGTGAGGCAGGTCCAGCAGAGGTTCAGACCTTCCCTCTGCCCCTGTGCTTGGCGGTAGCCACTTGGGGCTGACTTGTTTTTGGCTTTTCTTGAGGGCCCCAAAGCACCTGTGTGGGTTTATATCGCCAAGATGTGTTGTGTGTTTGCTTTGCGGTGTGTAGGACCTCGGCATCATCTGTGTGGTCTGGGGCTTTCCGTCTCTGTGTTGCCACAGCAGCAGAGCTGTGCTGGGCTGAGCTGCTGCTCCACAGAGCTGAAGAGACAGAGCTGTTCCAGAGGAGGAAAGAGGGATGAGAAAGGTGAGGTGAAGCTGCAGATGCCTTTCTCAGCACCTAAAGGGTTAATGCCCCCCTTCACAATAATATGCATCACCCAAGTGTCTCTCTTAGGGACAGATTGATGCTATCATCATTATCGAAGGGAATAGCCACCTCTCACAGATGCTATCTGGCCCAACGGTCTCGCCCAGGCCAGCTCCAACCCCAATCCTCGCTATCAGCATGTTGATAAGCCCCCAATTTGCCTGCTCAGCCCTGTCCAAATTGTCTGTGGTGCAGAGCCTGCAGCCTCCGACAAGCCTCAGTTTCTGAGTGATGCTTATCTGGGACACAGAAGTGAAAGCACGCAGCTGCTGTTTTGCAAGAAAGTCAAGCCTGTGCCAAAGAAAGTGGGTCTCTTTCAAGAGAGCTTGTTGTGTGCAGCTTCTCCTCTTCTTGCTGCCTGTACTGCTGGCCCAAAGCTTCCACCGGTGAGCTCCTTGGGTGTGCTTGTGGTCATTTGCATCCAAAAATCCACCAGCAGCTGCTTTCAAAGCCCCTCTCCCACTACAGCGTGGTGATCATAGGATCACAGACTGGTTTGGGTGGGAAGGAACCGTTAAAGGTCATCTAGTCCAGCCACCCTGCAGTGAGCGGGGACATATTAGCAGGGACATCTGCAGTGAGCTCAGGGACATGGTTTAGCAGTGGACTCGGTAGAGCTGGGTTATAGTTGGACTGGATGATCCTAAAGGTCTTTTCTAATCTAAATGATTCTGTGATTCTATCAGGTTTCTCAGAGCCCCGGCCAACCTCACCCTCAGTGGTTCCAGGGATGGGGCATCGACCACCTCTCTGGGCAACCTGGGACAGGCTCTCACCGCTCTCAGCATCAAAACTTTCTTCGTTCTCTCTCATCTCAGTCTCCCTCTTTTAGTTTCAAACCATCACCCCTTGTTCTGTCCCAGCAGACCCTGCTCAAAAGTCTGTCTCCATCTTTCTGACAGTCCCCTTGAAGTCCTGAAAGGCCACCAGAAAGTCTCCCCAGAGCCTTCTCTTCTCCAGGCTGGACAAGCCCAACTCTCCCAGCCTGGCCTCCCAGCAGAGGGCTTCCAGCCCTCCCATCATTGCTGGGGCCTCCTCTGGCCCCGCTCCACCAGGTCCATGTCTCTGCTGTGCTGAGGACTCCAGAGCTGGCCCAGCACTGCAGGGGGGTCTCGCTTGTATCTTGGCTCAGGGGAATTGTGGAGATGCAATCTGCTGCCCCAGTGAGCAGAAGCAGCACATCAGCACTTCTGTTCCCTGCGCGATGCAGGGGATGTTGTTGGCTCACTCCTTCAGGGTCATACCCTTTATCTGCCCTTGCAGGGTGACGTCAGGTGGGACCAACCAGTGCGTTTTGCCTGTTTTCTGCCTCTGATGCAGAGCTTGTGTGAGCTCCACAGCCCTTTTTGCCTCCCCAAGGTGGGCAGCTCAAGGGTGGGGCCCAGGGCTGGTTCAGTGGCTCCTGCTCCACCTGCCAGACATGTGCAAATGACAGTGAAACCAGCCCCATGCAACACTGCCCATCTGTGACGGCAGCTCAGGTCTCACCAGAGCTGCTGCAACCACCAGCAGCAGCTTCTCAGCAGCCCAGAGGTGGTAGCAAAGCAGCAACCATGGCTTTGTCTCTCCTTCGAGCAATGAGCTGGAGTGTTTTACAGCAGCTCCTGGCCTGCAGGACCACCTTCAGCAGGAAATGTGAAGCTCATGAAACCCCTTGCGCTTTGCCAGGTGCCTCTGGAGTGAGACCAGTCCTCCCAGCATGTTCTTCCTCAAAACAGAGATCAGGAGAACAGAACTGGCCTAGAGCAGCCCACCTGGCTGCTCTCCTGTCTATAAGTGTGGACAAAAGCATGTGGCTCCCCAAGGAAGGTGCTTTCTGGGTCCTTCCCAGCTTTCTTCACACCTCTTCTTTGGAGATGCTTCCATCCAAGCTCCACCACTGCCCTCCCACCCATGCAAAGCCAGCATGGTGACATGACTGCCTGCACCGATCTGGGCAAGAGCTGGGGAGAAGACGGTTGGGTTTGGTGTAACAAGGAAGTCATGGGGACAAGCTTCACTGTCCTCCATTGTGGTGGGGGAAATGAGGGACCTTGGGTGCTGCAGTGCCATGGAAGGGGCCTCAGGGCGGGCACCTGAGTGAGGCGAAAGCTGTTTTGGAGACGTTGCTATGCCCAGTCGTTTGGTTGGGTTGGAACCACAAACCACAGAGTGAAAAGCATAGGTGCGCCGCTTGCTTTTTTTTCTTCTTCTTCTTTTCATGTTGTTTGAAAGAAGGAAAACAAAACAGAGGCCGTTGAGAGGGGTGGGGGTGTGAAACCGTCTGGTGAGAGTCTGAGGATGACGTGTTCTGGGCCGTGCCTCCCCAAGGTTGGTGCAGCTCTGCCCCACAGCTGGGTGGTACCACCATCACTGCACCAGTGAAGGGGGCCCTTGGGCCTAGATTGATTTCAAACCCCTCCAGAGCCCCTGGATTAGGAGCTTGGTAGGCAACCTCCAGTCCTAACCAAGGGAGGATGGTGTGGCACCAACCCCTTTGCTCTGGGGACAGCCATCAGAGGCCTGGTGATGAGGAGGCACCGCTCAGCCACGTTCCCACTGTCATCCCACTTAAGGGACATATTTTCCCCCTGACGCGGGAGAATTCCTGCGGTGCTGGCCTCCCTGCTGAAGGACCCCGTTCAGTGCCACCAAAGCCAGACAGGGTCCCCATTGTGGCCCTGTCGGGTGGACGAGCCCCTCCGGCGAGTTCTGAACTTAGCAGCCTTCACGGGTGCTGGAGGTCGCGGCAGGGCGGGAGGACATCCCACCACCCGTCTGAGTCCTTGCCTTGTCTTTTGTGGAGCAGGGGCTGCCCCCGCTCCTCAGCCTGGGCTCTGCAAGCCCCGTGATGTGTGCAGCCATAAAAGGTGGCTTGTGTCCCTCCACCCCGCACTTGAGGCTGCGAGGTCACTCCAGTGGTGGTTGTTTTTGGAGATAACCAAGGCAACAGGTCTTGTGGTGGGATAGACTCGGCCTTAGGGCAGTCACTGCAACTGTGCGTGCTTGTACCATGTGGACAAGGCATCATGACGGGGAATTCCAGTCCTGTCTGGGGACGAGTGGAAGGGTTGGAGCAGAAGGGATGGAAAATGGGCACTGCTCCCAGCTCCTGCGGGGCTGGAGATTTGGGATACAGACACAAGCCTGGCAGCTTCATGCTGGCCCTGGTAGCTTTGGGGATGGGGTGTTGGTGGGGGTGGCATCTCTGCGTGAGCCAAGGGTCACCTTGAAATCCTTTTAGGCGTTGAGAAAAGCAATTCCAGTCTCCTTGCTGGGCTACAGAGCAGACAGAAGCAGCTCATTTCTGACGGTAGCCTTCTTAGCACTAATTACAGCTCTAGTGGTCCACCAGATGATGCATGGACCTCCAGCACCCCTTCCCTGATCCCTTCTCCTTCCTCCCCAGTGCTGTTTTTGGGTCTGCAGGCTTGAGCATGTGCCTGGTTCCTAGGACCTCGTGCATGGCTGACGTTTGGGAGTTGTGTCCTAGTGGCACATCTGCAGGGCCTCCACTGCCTTCCCCCCTGGTAGGGCGTGTGTTTCTAGGAGCTGAGACATGCCTGCAGTAAACACATTCTTGACATAATTGCTTGTCCAACACAGTGGAATTTGGGGTTTTACGAGTGTCCCGCAGGCAGCTCAGAATAGACCTTGGGAATCCCTGTTCCAAGGATGACACCGCTTCCTTCAGAATCCCAAAATACCCGGAGCCCTATCTCGCTTGCTGGAGAGAGGGGTAGATCTTGCTGGGTTTCCCAACACCTCTCCGTGTCAGCTGGCAGCCAAGCCACGAGCACTGAGCGGGTTCGGCACTGGCCAGGGTTAATTTATTTGAACCTTGAAAGGCTCCTGGAGAACCAGGGTGGCCCAGGGGTGCTTTGAGGGCAGTTACTTGCTCAAGAACCTGGTGACTGGGTGATGGGTTTCCATCCACCTTGTTTTGGGGAAGGAAGAGAAAAAAAACCTAGAGTTCTTTGGTTGCGCAGGAGAGAAGTAACGTGAGGTGATGAACCTGGTCTTGCTTCAGTCCTTGTCTCCTAGGGCTGTTTCTCCATTATCCTGGTTTGGGTGTTGGATGCTCTCTGTATACGTGTATAGAATCAGTGTAAAGTCAGATGGGCCAAGAGAAACCAGCCCCGTGTGAATTCACCCAGTAGAGGACCTCGGGTGGCCAAAATAACCTTTTCCCCCCGGTTTTCTCTGTATTTTAAGCTCGCTGCTCTAAACTGCCCTACACTTTGCGATCCGGTGGCATTTCAGGCCAGGGTTTTGGCTCTTCCCTTTCGGATGAGGGGCGAAGGCATCATCTGAATTTCCTCCCTCCTTTTGGCCCGGATAAGCCAACTCCATCCCTGCCGGAGAGCACGGCCGCAGAGTCAGCGCCTTGGCTGAGACCGCCGGGGTTGGAGCCTTTCCCCGCTGAGTGTCATCTTCTCATTTCCAGCAGAGATGCTTCATCCTGCCCATGGCTGGGCGATAAACCCCAGGCCTGGAAAACCCTGGAGTGGTTCCTTAAGGAGAACAAGAGGGAAAATATTTAGGGAGGGCTGGATGGGGCACAGTGATTCCCCTGTCCCGGAGCCAGCTCTCTCATTTCCTCCTCCCCAGCAGCTCGTCTGCTTCTTGAGTCATTTTACGCCCTGTGGAAAAGGGGGAACAACCCTCTCTTCCTGCGGCGGGTTATCCCGCAGACTCAGCTCTGACAGGCCTCATTGTCATTCGTGGAAATCAGGCTGTTCTCCATCCCTTGGAGCACAGAACTCTTCTTTTTTTTTTTTTTCTTCCCTGCTTGAAGCTTGTGCTCATTGCTGTCAGCAAGTGGATTTACCCCAGCCCGCCGTCCTCACCCAGCCCCTGCAATTCTTTCAGTGATAAATCATTTCCTCCAACCTCTGGCTCTGTTTGTTATTATTATTATTGTCATTCTGATTATTAGTGACATAATTCGAAGCTGCCTTTAAGCCGGGGCAGAATCCCTCCCGAAACACGTCGCCCTGAGCTAAGCGCAATATTTTGGGGTGCGGCCGCATTTGGAAGTTGCTCAGCAAAGAGATTTTGGCTCCAGGGCTTCTCCTCTACCTTTGACTGGGACACAAAGCGCGAAGGAGAGATAAGGATTTCGAAATCGCTCCACGTACACCATGAATCCAGCCAAACCCAGGCTGCGAAGCCGCGGGGCTCAGCGGAGTGCTGCAGGTTCGGTGGGCCGGGCTCCGGACCCTGAGCAAAGTTGCCGGTGGCCAAAATAAGCACCCAGGAGAAAGATGGAGATCGTGGCGTTGTAAGGAGAGGCTGAATCGACGCGGTGTGGGATCCTCGTGCCTCTCTGGCTGGGTTAGGAGAACCAGCAGCCGCAGGGAGGTTTGCTTATGGCTGTGCCAAGACCATGATGGGGAGATCCACCAGCCCTGCCTTCCCTGCTCTGTGAGCCGGCGGAGCCCGTTCCTGCAGCAACACGCCCTGGAAAGAGGCCAAATAATTTTCATACCTGGGTCCCCCCCGGGCCTTATCTTGGTAAACAGCGACGGAGCAAAGAGTCAAGTTCGGGAAGCAGGAGTCTGCCGGAGTTCATGCGATGGCCAGCAGCTTCTTGGCATGGAGGGAACGGTGGGGCTCGTGTGCCAAGACAATGACTCCTCGCTCTTTGGATGCCAGAAAAATAATCCTATTTGTGTAACTCGAAGTGAAGCATTCCAGCGCATGAATATTCAGCTTGTACTGCAAGTGGGAAGGGCTTTTACCTGCAGGATTTAACTCTCAAGCTGTCATCTCAGCCCAGGTCTTGCCCCGTGGCCGCTAATGGGGGTTTTTTTGATCATAGGTGGTTTTATTTTTTTTCAGCAAGCACCGTTTGCGTGTGATTTTGCTCCCCTCTGGGATAGAAGGGGCTGTGCGTTCCCTGGCATTAATGTCTCCTCTTCCTTTTGTTTCTCTAGGCAGTGGACCCATCCAGCTGTGGCAATTCCTGCTGGAACTGCTCACTGACAAGTCCTGCCAGTCCTTCATCAGCTGGACGGGCGATGGCTGGGAATTCAAGCTCTCCGACCCAGACGAGGTAGAGTGCCCTGGAGTTAAGGACGCAGCCCAAATGCTGCTGGAATATTGGTGTGGAAAACCCTCCTCCCTCCCTTCGGGGCTGAGATTTGGGTGGTCACAGGATCCTGGTCTTGTAGGGAAAGACGATTAGAGCCCAACTGAAAAGTGATTAAAAATTGGGCTGCAGTAATAGCTCAGAAGCAATAATTTGTGCCTAAAGTTGGTGGGAAGTAGCTGAAGCACCATAGAGAGAGGTGTAGAACCAGAGATCTTCAAATAGGATATGTATGGGTCAGAGATGGGACTTCCCACTGGTTTTGGGGAATGGATGGGACATTTGTCCCCTTCCCTGACTTAAAAATCCTGTATCATAGACTTATAGAATGGTTTGGGTGGGAAGAGACCTCTCAAGCTCATTTAGTCGAACCCCCCTGCAGGGAGCAGGGACATCTGCAACTGGAGCAGGTTGCTCAGAGCCCCGGCCAACACAGAATGGTTCCAGAAATGGGGCATCCACCACCTCTCTGGGCAACCTGGGACAGGATCTCACCACCCTCAGCATCAAAAATTTCTTCATTCCAGTCTAAATCTCCCTCTTTTAGTTTAGAACCATCCCCCCTTGTCCTGTCCCACCAGGCCCTGCTCAAAACTCTGTCCCCATCTTTCTGACAGTCCCCTTGAAGTCCTGAAAGGCCACCAGAAGGTCTCCCTGGAGCCTTCTCTTGTCCAGGCTGAACAAGTTTAAATCTCCCAGCCTGGCCTCCCATGCTTTGATCATTTCTGTGGCCTCCTCTGGACCCCTGAAGTCCTCACGGAGTCCCTCACAGAGTCCATGCAACATTCTGCCATTGCATGGAGTTCTGTTTTCCCCGAACGTTAATGCTTGTGACCCATCCATGTCCATCTTAAAGATGAGGAAAATCCTCTCCCTTCCCTCGTGCCCAGCACTGCTGCTCACCAAGCCACCCTGATTTTTCTTGCCCTTCCCTGCCATGTCCATGTCCATGTCCGTGTCCATGTCCATGTCCATGTCCATGTCCATGTCCATGTCCATGTCCATGTCCCTACCTTGACTCTCCTCACTCTTCTCCCAGGTGGCCAGACGATGGGGCAAGAGGAAAAACAAGCCCAAGATGAACTACGAGAAGCTGAGCCGCGGTTTGCGCTACTACTACGACAAGAACATCATCCACAAGACAGCCGGGAAACGCTACGTCTATCGTTTCGTCTGCGACCTGCAGAGCCTGCTGGGCTACACGCCCGAGGAGCTCCACGCCATGCTGGACGTCAAGCCAGATGCCGACGAGTGAAGGTGGCCATGGCATTTGGGAGAGTCGATGGGACTTCTTCTCTTGGTTCTTTTTAAATTTTTGCTGTTATTTCTGTTCGTTTTGGTTTGTTTGTTTGTTTTAAAGAGCAACTCAGATGTTTCGAGGATGTTGGGAGAGAGGGTGGTGGAAGAGGCAAACTTTTGGCCAAAAACTTGAAAAGTTTGGTTCAGAGAAGGATGGGCTTTGTTTAGCTTTCCTGAAAGCTCCAAGGCAGGCTTTTTTGGGGTGAAATTCTGAGTTTTAAGAAAGCCAGAAAAATGTAGCTCACTTCAAAACCAAACCCCTCCCCATCCCTCGCTGTTTAGAAAACTTATTACCCAGTGGATCCCTTCGGGTTTTGTGTTCTTCACACACAAACTTGACAGTTCAGGAAGCGACGGTGTTCCCGAGGATTTGAAACTTTTTGGGGAAGCGGGGAGGGAAAACCAAAGTGGGTGAATATTCCTGCTTCGGGGAGGGGCAATATAGGAAAAAAACCAAGAACTGTTTTGTCGTTCTTGTTACATCGTCTTTCTGTTGATTGTCGTCTTTTCTACAAAAGGCAGAATTTTTGCTAGGAGGGATCAAGACTTTTTTTTTAAAAGAAAAATGGTTAAAGTTTTATTTTATTAAATTTTGTGCCAGTATTTTTTTTTTTTTTTAATAGTCTTAAGCTCTAAGATGGTCTCAGTATTGCAATAGTGTGTGTGTTTGTTTCTGTTGATGCCAGCAGAGAGTTTTATCACGGTGAGGAAAAAAAAAAAAAGAAAAAAAAAAAGAAAAAAAGGAATTATTTTATGTAGACCCCACTGGAGAAGCGTCGTGCTACGACTCGGCGTCTCCGAATCCTATGTGAAGGAAAAATTAACTCCAAACTGGCTCTCCTGCCAGTCCCTCTCTGATAAAGCTGGTTGAAATTCCTGCTTTTTTGTCGTTGTTGCTTCAAAAAATGGGCCTTTTTGTACAGGCGTGTTTTGGGGCGTGAAACCTCTCGAGATTTGCTGAGAAAATGCCTTTTTTTTTTGACGCTTTTGTGCTCAAGGAACGCTTTGGTGCTTTGGGAAAAATGGAGGTTTCTTTTTTTGGAGGGGAAAAGGGAGGAATTCCCGTGTTTATAATGTGGTAAATGGAAAATATCCAAGTTGATTAAGGGGGAAAAATTTAAAAAATCAGGAAAATTTAAAAAACCAAAGGGAAATGTTTTTTCCTTCCTGCTTCAACCAGCTCTGTCTTTCTTGCTGTACGTGTAAAGCCACCTGGGCCCACGCGGAAAGGAAACGGTCCTTGCAAATGGCTCCTTTTTACGCCAGCTCCTGCAAACATGAAGCCCACGACCGGGGCCAACGAGAGGCCTCCTGCGCTTGCCCTCGATGGGCGCAGGATCAGTCCTGAGCTGCTCCATCTCTCCTCCAAACCTTTAGCGACTGGTTTGCCTTCAGAGGGGTAAATCCCACTGCACCGAGCGCTTCCCGGGCTGCTCTGAGGCTGATGCTGCCTTTGGGATGGGCTCGGTGGGACTTAGAGGATCCATTGGTGAGCGTTTCTCTATCCAGATCCTGAAGATACTTCCCCTGTCTGGATCCTGAAGATCCTTTCCCTATCCAGATCGCTATCCAGATCCTGAAGATACTTCCCCTATCCAGATCTTGATGCTGGATCCACGTGGATCCCGCTGCCAAAAGGGATCTTTAACCCCTGAGAGCACCCAGCTTTTTCTTTTATAAAGACAGTATTATGCATTTGAACCAAAAGTACCTTCTTTTCGTGTTGTTTGTCTGTCAGTCTGTGTGGCTTAGGTAGTTGCGTTCATTACAGAGGCACTGAGAGAGGGTTCTGGGGGAGAGGCTTCCCAGAGATGCTCGTCAGGGATACCTTGGGTCAGCAGGACAGGACTCTGTGGGAAGGAGCCGAAATATTCGGGCATTTATCCCCCCTGCACAGGGACAGCGTCAGAGAAGGGGATAAGCCCCAGGGTGAGGTGATGCTCAGAGCTGCTGGGCTCTGCTTCCTCCAGGAGCAGGGGAACCCAGCACCTCTGTAACCCTGGTTGGTCATCTCGGGGCAAATCAGCCCCAAAATTGCTGCGTGCTTAAAGAATATGTGGTGGTGGAAGGGAAAGGAGCGGGCCAAGACGGAGCTCCAGCCAAGGGGTTGGAAGCAGGTGGTGGGTTAGGTGAGGGGGTGTTAGACTGTTAGCGCAGGGGGCTGGGGCTGCGCATCATCCTGCTGAGCACGGGGAGGAAAGGGTGGGAAGGAAAAGGGGGTGAAAGGAAGGTGAAAGGAGCATGCACCAAAGGAGGGAAGGGACCCACTGGGGAGCTCAACTTCAGCTCATCAGGGAGAAACCAGCTGGGCCAGACTGGAGAAAGAAAATGAGGTGTCCCGGGGTGAGGCAGCCCCAGCAGCGAGGCACCGCGGCTGAGCTCTCCCGCAGCCCCTGAACCAGCTGAAAAGGGCATCAGGCAAGATGTGACAGCACAGAAGTGTGCAGAGGAGGAGTGGTTAAAGAGCATCCCAACAGGACACACCTCCTGGGTTGGGTGTTCAGCAGTCGGATGGTTTCTTTCGAGGCGTTCAGGGTTGCTGTCTTGCGTGCGGCTGCAAAGTGCCCTTAGCTTACCCTTCGTGGGCAACTTATCGCAGTGCTGTGAAAAAAAATAACCCTTCCACCCTCAGAAAAGGTGCTGGGAGGAGACCAGGCACCCCATCTCCTGCCCTCAGCACCACGCTGTGCCCCAGGATGGGTCTTCTGCTTTGCACGGATGCTCCGCTGCAGCTCAAGTGCCTTTTTCAAGCAGAAAACAGGGAACAAATTTCCCTCCGGCGGGAGGAACCGCAGGCTCGGGTACCAACCCCATCCTTCTGCCAGGCTACACCCCTCGGCCACCCTGCCGTGCTCATTTTTCCCAGGTTTCCAATCTTCCCAGTGATTTTGGGGACAGCTTTAAAGGTGAGAAAGGGCGAGGTGTGGAAAGCAGCTCTAATTTTTAGAAGTAGCCTCTGGCTGGAGCTTCTCCATCGTTTTCCTGGCTGCTTGTCGGACAGGGAGGGTCCCAAGGACAAGCAGGTGCCTCATTTTATCTTTCCCTCTGTTTTTCATTCCCAATCTCGAGACCATCCCGGAGAGGGCTGTGTGCTGTTTATACACTGGAAATTTTCAGAGTTTGTTTTTTGTTTCTTTTCTTTTCCTTGCTTTTGAATCGCGTGTTGACTTCTGGTGAGGGATGCGCTGGAACCCAAACCCTCTGAGCTCCTGTTCTTCAAGGCCATGACAATTTGGTTAAGCCCCACACACGTGCTGGACCAGAAGGATGGATTTGAGAGGGATGATGGAGACGTGCCAGGGATGGGCCTCGCTCCTCTCATGGCTTCTTTACAGGGGGATGAGCTCCACCCTCAGCAGATACTTGTGGCTTTTGGAAGTTGGGTGATTTTTTGTCTTGTTTTGGAATGTCTCAGGTGCTTTTGGTGATTTAGTGGGATATTTTCTGCGTCCTGCTCATCATCTGCTGTTCTCCACGCGAGGCCACATCCCCTTGGCCCCCCAGCAGAGCCTGAGCCCTACTTTGCAAAGAGCTTCCCAGGCCCTCGGCGGTCAATATTTGGGACCTCAGTAAAAGGGAAAAAAAACCCCAAACATGATGAAAAACGCCAGCGCTCTTTCTTCTCCATCTCTGTGTCTGATGACCACAGCCCGTGGACACTCACGCGTGTGCACGTCTAGATCCATTTTATTTCCATTTTAACACCATCCTGCTCCAGTCATCACCATTTGGGTGGAGAAATTGGGCAAGAAACAGGAAATATTGTATGATTTAAACCTTCTGACATCTTTCCAGCATCACCTCCTCCAAAAAAAAGGTCCCTGTAAGCACCGAGAGATTGAGATGCTTCAGGAAACGTCTCCATCTCCTGACTCTTGCTCTTCCAGAGGGGTTTTCTGCGAGGCTTTAGGGCTCAGTTGGTTGTTCCTCGTTAAGGTCGTGAAATTTGGATGCCTTGGCATGCTCTGCGCTCTGGTAGGGTCTATATAACGTCCGCGAGCTGGTTGTCTACATTCCAAAGAGGTTTAAATAAATGAGAAGTCTATGTATACATATATGTTATAATGGAATATCTCCAGGAATTAACTGCCTCAGTACCAAAACAACAACAACAACAAAATAGTCTTTTTTTGTTCTGTTTTTGCTTTTACACATGGGATTATTTTTTTTTAAGCTGATAAACGTAGAATATAAAAAAGAAAAGAGATTGTTATATTGTGCTGTTCGACTATTTTCCAACTTGTATTTTCGTATAATTTATATTTTTTAAAAGTGGAAAAAAAAAATTTTAAAAGCGAAATGACAAAAACAAAAAAAAAAACCACAAGAGGAAAAAGCAGGTGCTTTTTAAAAAAAAAAAACTGAGCTGAGGTAGCTTAGAGATGTAGCGATTTGTGTGTGTGTGTGTCCGTGTGTTGTGTTCTGTTTTGTTTTGTTTATTTTTTTTTTAAAAGGATACAAAAAAAATAAAAGCCCCTCCTCCACTGAATTCTTAAAGAAGGAGGGGATTGGTTTCGTTTTAATTGCTGATGCTGGCACATCATTTTGCTGGAGAGTTTTTTATATACTGTAGCCTTATTTCATATCGTATTTTAAACCCTGTGAAATTAAAAGAGGAATAATTCATAACCTGCCGTGTCGTTGTGCTTCTTCGCTGCCTTCACTCTTGGAATTCCAGGGAGGGAAGTGGAAAAATAATGCGAAAACGTAGAAATTCCGGCGACTTCTCCAATTCTTTTTCATTATTCAGCAAAGTGGCGCGGCTGTGGGAAATGAAGACGCGCCTGGCACCGCAGCCCCTGGTCTGAGGGGCTGGAGAAGGGAGATGCTGCACCCGGCCGGCTGCGCTCGCTTCGGGAGCAGGACATGTGGCTTGTCCTCTCCAGCTCCTCGGAGAACATCACCGCTCCGTGCTGCTGTCCCGAGGGCAATTCCAGGCTTTCAAAATGCTCCTTCATCCTGACTCATCACCAGGAGCTTGGGATAGCTGTGGCTTCCCACCCCGAAGGACTTTTTTGCGGTGGTGTTCTCTTCAGCAGGCTCTTGTGAAATAGGTGCAGCCAACTTGCCAAAGCCCTGTGGCCACCAGAAGATGCTGCTGGACATCCCCTTTCCCACTGGAGACCTTGGGCTGTGGTCCAGCCTGAGGAGAAAGGGGCTCCTGATAGATCAAACCAGGCTGTTGTGCTTCAGGTCTTTGAAAAATATGTTTATTTTTATACATTTTGTTTTTCCCAGTGAGTTTTATGCTGGCTCAGGTATCTCCTCGTCCTCAGCAAGCCAGGAGAAAGTCTGTGTGGTGCCTTATTGGATGGGGCTTTGGTTGGACCCCGTTAGCATGTAGGTCTGGAACTGCTGACTGATGAAGCCAGCATCTCAGAGAAGTTCATGGGCCAGGAGCTGGTGCTTATTCATCAGGCTGGTGAGTTTGCAGAATGGGAAATTCCCAGCAGACAACATCCCTGAGGCTTGTTTGCTGGAATCAGCATGAAGTGGATTAGATGAAGTGTTCAGAAACACGCCACTCAGATGGGTTGAATGGTATTCAACCTCAGAAGGGTGGACAAGTCATCAGTGCAGAAAGGAAGTAACGGATCCAGGATAAGGAATATTTATAACTCCATTTATAGTAACTTGACTTGCAGCCAGGCAGGAAGCAAGTTGTCCCAGGGAAAGACTGAAGGACAAGGGGAGGAGAACCGTGATGGTCCTGACCACAGCCATAGCGTGGTCAGGGATGCCATGGGCCAACGCTGTGTTTTGAAAGCTCAGCTGACCCCGAGCTGAACACCACCAAGGTCTGGCAGAGAGGCTGGGTGAGACCCCATAGTGGCAACCACCCTGGGGACAGCCCCCAACCGGCTCCACCCTTGGGTTGGAGATGTGGAGCTCCAAGCAGGAGTGGAGCCCACCTTTGCCTTCACCACTGGCTGAGCCACCGTAGGACCTTGATCTTGCTGTAGCTCCTTTCCCAGCCACTATTTCAAGTCTCTGTGCAGCCGGTGGCTGCTCAAAAGCCCAGGGGTGACCATGCCCCAGCTCTTTGAGGGGGTTTTGCCCCCGTTGAAGAGGAGCAGTGCAAGCCCTGGCCCAAACAGAGGATGCTGCTGGTCCTTGCGAGTCAAGAGGGATTAAAACCGAAGGGGAAGCTGAGCCGCAGGCAGCCGGCGTCCCTCGTCCCCACCCCGGCAATCGCAGACGCTTGCTTTTAACGCTCACACTAAAAATACCGGCCCGGGAAAGCCCCCGCGCACCTGGGCCCCCGCTATGGAAATGACGGGCAGCAGTTAACGGCCCCGCAGCCGAGCACCCACCACCCCGAGCCCCCAGAGGAAGCACCAGGGGTGCAGGCAAAGCAAATGTCCCCCCCTGACGACCCTGCCCTGTCCCCCCCATCTCCTTGTCTGGTGCCGAGGCTCTCCAGTTGGGTGCTTAGGAAATTTAGGATGGGGAAGTGGAGTTTTGGAGGGAGATGGAGCTCTTCCCACGGGAATAGCATCATGGCCGCAGCTTGGGTTTAGAGCTTGGTTGAGGAGCAACTAGAAGGACTTGGGGGTGTTGAGCCTGGAGAAAAGGAGCCTCAGGGGAGACCTTCTCACACTCCACAACCCCCTGACAGGAGGCTGGAGCCAGGTGAGGTCGGGCTCGTCAAGGAACAAACGACAGGACAAGAGGAACTGGCCTCAAGTTGCTCCAGGGGAGGTTGAGGTTGGACATGAGGGACAATTTCTTGCTGGCAAGGGTTGTGAAGGGCTGTGCCAGGCTGGGCAGGGCAGTGGTGGAGTTCCCATCTCTGGAGGGGTTTCCAAGCCGTGGAGATGTGGTGCTGAGGGCCAGGGGTTAGTGGTGCCCTGGCAGTGCTGGGGGAATGGTTGGACTCGATGATCTGAAAGGTCTCTTCCAACCCAAAGGATTCTATGGGAAGCAGCCCTGGCAGCAGTGCGTCCTGCGAGCAAACTTCATAAACAAGCATCAAAACTGAGCTGAGTGGGATTGGGTTTACTGGGAGGGATGAGCTGCCCAGCAGGAAAAACCTGCCTGTGCAGGGAATTGCACCTTCAGGAGGACTTTGCACGGCTTGTTGACCCCAGGTGCAGTTGTGTGGCTGCTCAGGCACGTGATTTCAGCAAAGCCAGGGTTGTTCCAGACTCCAGCCTATATCTATCCAGGGATGTGAGCATCCAGCAGCACCAGGAAGCAGCGTGTCCCCGGGATTTTGCCAGGTGCTGAGAGCTGCTGCTCTCAATAAGAGGCCGGAGAGCAGAGGGTCTTCTTGAGGTCGGTGTCTTGAAATGAGGCATCTAAAGTGGTGCTTGAGGGAAAGCGAGAGAGGTTGAAACAGGAACTGAAATTGCTGAAGGCTACACTAAAGGATGGGCTCTCTAGAAATGTCTGAGAGAGCAAGACGGGTGGAAGAAGGCGGTGAAAGGTGACTATGGGGCGAGACAGCAGAAGGGTGGAGAGGGAGAGGTGTGAGGAGGTGGTTTGGGATGGAGAGGTGTGAGGAGGTGGATTGGGATGGAGAGGTGTGAGGAGGTGGATTGGGGAGCTGCAGCCGCAGTGCAGTGAGCTTTGCTCCTTCCCTGGGTAACATGGGCTGTGCACACGCATGTAACATGTATCCACACGCATGCACATGCATGCACCTTCATGGCCTGGGGACAGCCAGGGCCTTCCAGCAGGAGAACTGGAGAGCTCGGTGTTCAGACACTTGGGGTTCACCGTGGCGCTGCCGCGGGCGGTGCCGGGGGTGCCAGGGCTGCCTTTCGGAGTCAGCGTTTTCCTCTCCACGCGCTGTTTGCTTTCCGCGGCCGGTTCCCTCCCTCCCGCTGCGTCGAGGCCTCTGAACATCATCCAACAGCAACTTTCCGACTCCTCCAGCGGCCTTTTCCCCCCATGCCGGCGAGTGCTGCTGGTCCCTGGCCTCGCTTGAAAGCTTGGCCCCACAATGAGCTATTGTGCCAGGCTGCTCTGGAGGGAAGGCAGCGGCCAGGGCCAAAACCCAGCTGCTGGGGGGGGTGGGGGCCGTGTGTCTGCCAGCACCCAGCTTCCTGCTGGGGAGCCCAGGGCCAGGGATGCTCCTGGAGATGTATCCTGGAGTGGGGATGTTCCCTGAGATGCTACATCCCTGGGGTAGGAATGCTCCCCAGCATACTGTATATGTGGGGTAAAGGTGCTCCCCAAAATGCTGCATCTCTGGGATAGGGATGCTTCCCAAGATGCTGTTTCTTGGGGTAAGGATGTTCCCCAAAGTGCCGTATCTGTGGGGTAAGGATGCTCCCTAAAATGCTGTATCCCTGTAGCAGGGATTCTCCCTGAGATACTGTATCCCTGGGCCAGGGATGCTCCCCAAGATGCTAAATCCTTGGGGTAGGGATGGTCCCCAAGCTACTGTATCCTGGGGTAGGGATGGTCCCCAAGACGCTGCATCCCTCTCTTGCCTGCGCCACCCTTTAGGGGTTTGGTGTGGGAACAGGACACTCACAGCCCTGGCCGTGCTGACCTGAGCTTCTTCCTTCAGACAGCACCATCTTTGCATGGGGTAAAACTCAGATGTCGTAATTCCTTCCCCCCTCCTCTCCCCAGCTTGAACTGCCCTTGATGGACACAGGGTGATGAGATCTGCTTCTTCCTCCTGTGTGCTCCAACCCAGCTCTGTGCTGTTTGCTACCTTCCTCCACCCTCCTCTCCCTCCCATCCCCTTCTCCTTCACCCCTTCTGACACCCCAAACCCACCATCTCCTGGGTCACCACTGGCCCCCTCCTTCCCATCTCCTCCCAGCTCCAGCTCTGGCACTGTGGAAAAGGCATCGCAGGAACGTTGCCGTGTATTTTCAGCTTTGATTAATGACATTTGCCAGCTGGAAAGGAGGAGGTGAAGCCAGAGCCATGCAAGCCATTGGCTCCGCGCAGACCACCAGCGTGCCCACCACAGACCACCGCTGAGCCCAGGGCCCTGAGCCCAAACCCCAGCAGCCCTGGGACTGGAGGTTTCTTTGGGAGGGGGAAACCATCCTCCCAGGGACTAGGCGCTCCAAGGAAAATTCTAACTAAAAATCCCCACGTTGAGGTTTTTCTTCGAGATTTTTTTATGTTTTTTTTTTCCCCTTCTCCATCCCAGTTGCTCCTGCAAGAATCCCAGCTGGTGATGGGATCTCTGTCCTCATGTCCAGGGCTCCACTCAAGGGGGGTGAACCCTTGGCTAAAGGAGCTCAAGAAAACAGGCAGGAGGATTTGGCAGAGGAAAGGGGTTTGCTGGTGGTCTGACGGGGTGGGAGGGTTGGGGGGTGTCTCAGGGTGCAGGTTCAGGAGGCAGGAACTGTGAATTGCAGAGCTGTCAGGACGCTCACCCTCCATGCCTCAGTTTCCCTGAGGGCAAACCTGTTTCTCAGACCTTCCCTGCCTGGCTTAAAAACACCACAGGAATGCCGGGGGTCCCTGTTTGGGAGCGGGATGGGATGGCTGCTCCTGCCAGCCCCCACCCCCCCACCGTGTTGTTTCACAGAAGCCTTTTTCCTGTTACCTGTAAACCTGGCCAGAATAAACCCAGCGCTGCAGGATAAACCCATGCCTGCACCTCTGGCAGCCTTTCTGCGCCTCTACCCCAAATATCTCCCAGGAGGGTGCGACGAGGGTCACCAGGAGATGTTCTCTGGGGTTCCTCTGGGGACAGCATGCTCAAAACTTGGGGGCTGGGACCCTCCACAGGGATCTGTATCCCATGGGAAGGTCGGTGGGATGCCTTGAACAGCTTGGAGCACTTGCTCCCTGTGAACAGCCTTTGCAAGTGGTGATGTTTCTCCAAGTCCACCCACCTGGGTCCCCAAAATGCTTTCCTGGGAAGATGGGGGACAGTGGAGAGGGTAGAGGCATCAGCACAGAGGATTAAAAAATTAACCAGGCTGATTTTGGACCTAAATGATGTGCAAAAGCCAAGCCCTGCTCTGCTGAGCGTTGCTTCATCCAGCTTGCACCCATCCTGCTATTTTGGGATCTGGGGGGCTCAGGGACACTTGGAATGGCATCAGTGGTGGTGGCTGCACCTCAGCGAGGGTGAAGGCCAGGTTGAAGGTGGCCCTTGGTGGCCTGGGCTGGGGGTGTTTTGCAGCCCTTTGCATGAGCACTGTCAGCATCTGTTTTCAATCCTTACGCTCCTCTCCCCCAAAACCCCTTCTCCTCCTCACCCCCCCCAGCCTGGGCAAGCGGAAAGCCCTTGTTGGAACAGAGCTCCCTGTAAATCACCAGGCTCTGCATCACTGGGGGCTCATTTTTCATCGCAAAGGCACCAAAAAAACAGCAAGCGGGGGAACAGAGCTGATAGAGCCCTGGTTCGGCTTCTCCCTCCTCCGTGAGAACCATCCCTTGCCCCGGCTGGCTGGCACAGGCTGATATGTGTGTTTATTTTTCCCTTTTTCCTTTTTTCCCCTTTTTTTGAGGTCATGCCGTTGCTCCCGTGAGGTCTTCTGTGGAGGCTTTGATGCCGGATCCAATGCCCGCTGATAAAAATAGCACTGAGGGCTTCGTGCCAGCAAGAGAAAGAGGAGAAAGGCGGGATGAAAAGCAAAAAAAAAATAAATAAAGGCAAGTGAACGGCACTTGCTGGTGGGGGCTTGGGGATCCAAGGGGCTGCAGGTTGCCATGAGAAGGTCTCGAACGGTGTGATTTTGCCACAGTCCTGGGATGACGCAGGGGAAAACCCCTTTGCTGGTGCTGAGAGATGGATCCACGATGATTTATGCCCTGCGGTGTAAATCTAAACCCTGCAGCATGTTTCCTGGTTGGATTTGGACATCACTGTTGGCCTGTTTAAAGGCAGTGCCAAGCTCTTGGCTGGGATGTGCCAAAGGGTTTGGATCCCATGGAGTCAAACCTGTTCTGGTGTCTCTGGGATGCCAGCAGCTCCTGCAGTGATTTCAGCCACCCAGCATCTCCCCGAGCCCCCCTGGGACCCCCAGCACCCATGGGTGCCTTTGCAGAGGACATGGCTGGGTGATTCAAAGTGGTTTCAGCATCTAAGGAGCCGTGACCCTACTGATAGTCTCAGATGTTATGGAAACTATTTTTTTTGCAAGGTTTAGTTGACTGTGTGAGATTTTGCTTGGTGCTGCCATAGGGTTTATAGAACCATAGAATTGTTTTGATTGGAAGAGATCTTTAAGATCATGGAGTCCAACCGTTAACCCAGCACTGCCAGGGCACCACTGAACCATGGCCCTCAGCACCATATCTCCACGGCTTGGAAACCCCTCCAGGGATGGGGACTCCACCACTGCCCTGCCCAGCCTGGCACAGCCCTTCACAGCCCTTCCCAGCATGAAATTGTTCCTCATGTCCAACCTCAACCTCCCCTGGTGCAACTTGAGGCCGTTTCTTCTTGTCCTATCACTTGTTCTTTGTGAGAAGAGACTGATCCCCACCTCTCTACAACCTCCTGTCAGGGAGTTATTGAGAGTGAGAAGGTCTCCCCTGAGCCTCCTTTTCTCCAGGCTCAACACCCCCAGGTCCCTCAGCAGCTCCTCACCACACTTGCGCTCTAGGACCTTCGCCAGCTTCACTGCCTTTCTCTGAACATCCTCCAGCCCCTCAATGTCCTTCTTGGAGTGAGGGGACCTACATGGACATATGTCCATTGGATCTGTATGTTTGGTAAGATCTGGCCTCAATTTTAATGTCTGTGCCTCCTTGTCCTCTAGTAAAATAAAGGTGACAGCCAAAAAGCAGTGCCTGGTCTCATGGCTTGGCAATATCTAAACCTGACAATAAGCAGAGGAGTATGAACTGGGGGCAGGAAGGACCATCCCTGTGGTGTGGCAGCTTTTGGGCTCCAGCAGCACCAATATTTACAGCTGGAGTCGGGGAGCAGCAAAATTGGCCACAATTCAGGGCAGAGCAAGGAAAATGGTTGGAATGAGGCTCCAGGAGCTTCATTTCTCTCCCTACGAGTAGGAAAGGGCTTATCCAGCTCTCCGGGAAGAGAAATTTGGCAGCGAAGGGCTGAGGGATCTGGAGGCAAAATGCGGGCGGTGAACAAATTGAAAGTGGAAATGAGGAAGATGTAATTAGTGGCGAGGTTCATTAACCACAAGAAGGGCTCACTCACGACTGCCATGGCTTAAATGGAGCCTGGGGGGCTCTTGTTTTGCTTCCCCCTCTGAATATTTGCTCCAGATCAAAGAAACACATCCATGCCTTGGAGTAGAGGGCACAGCTGGATGGACGTAGTAGTAAGGTACAACAGTAGGATGTAGTAGAGAATGTAGTAGAGGCACAGCAGCTTCCTGAGGAGATCTCATCTTTGACTGGATGTCCCTCAGGGATGGGATGTCCCTCAGGAGATCCCATCATCCCTCACGAATCCCAACATTGCAGCAGTGGCAAAATGGGATTTTGCATCTTTTCCTTCCCAACCCACTTAGGGCTGCCACAACCCAGCTCAAAGCTGGTGCCCACCAGCTCACAACCTCACAACCCCAACCCAAAATGATGGTTGCAACCAGGCACGCAGGGAATATGCTAGAGCCATGTGGCCTTTGCCTGGTCACCATGACTCATCTGCAGCCTCAAGACCAGTGAGGTCTTGAGCCAGCTACTTGCTTAACCACCAACAAAGAGAAAAAACAACCCAATAAACTTAACAAGACCCAACCAAACTCAACAAAAAGTCTTCTCAGGAAGAGCCGCCCGGTGCACACACAACGTGCTGGCTGGGAAACATGGTGCACTTTCCATCGGAGCATTCCTGGGGATCTGCGCAATCCTCTGCTGTTAAAATTAGCAGGGAGGAATGCACAATTCCTACCGGGATGGCTGATGGAAATGATAAACAGAAAGAGAACAAATAAAGTTTTATGTGTGGATTTAGAAATCTCAGCAGCTGGAGCGCTCGATTCCCTCACCGTGAACACTGGGCTCGGAGAAGAGAGGAAAGAAAAGGTCGAGTGCAGGCTGCTTCCAGAAGTTGCACATTTTAACTAAATTAGTTTAATAAACAACTTGGTTGATGATTCAAAGTTGCTTAACCACAGAAGCAAAACCGATAGAGATCAGCCGTAGGCTGGTATGCGCTCGCCAGCTGGGTTTGCACGAATCTGCAAGCAGGTCCTCGTGCCTGAGTGCATGTGTGGAGAAGACCCATTGCAGATAAGGGCTGAATTAGTTCAGGAAAGTGGATAAAAGAAGGATTTGAAGAATTTAGCTCCAAATCTTGCCTTGATCGTGACCAAAATGGGATCATTTGCCTTGATCGTGACCAAAATGGGATCATTTGCCTTGACCATGACCAAAATGCACAAGAGGAGCACCAGCATGGAGCAGGTGGTGGTCCTCCAGCCCTGCGTTGCATGAGGACCTGCATCCTCTTCTCTTTGCTGAGCACGTCCCTTCGGTTGGTCTTTCAGCCTCGTTGACAATTTTTCTCAGACATTCTTTTGAAGCCGTCAAGCTCTTCGTTTTGGGTTGCCGTAACTACAGAAATAAACACAGAAGTTTTTGGTGGTGGATAAAAACGGCTTGTGGTTTTTGACTGACCAACTTCTGCGCATTCAGCTTCCAGATGCTTCGAAGAGGGCGGCTTGTCAGAGAGCACCGATGATGTCATCTGGGAAAAACAGGGCTGTTGAAAGCCATTCAAAGTGGGGGCTCAGAATTTAGGGCACGTTGTTATAAGTAGGAGCTGGTGGAGCTATGGAGAAGGGGGGGTCTGAGGTCAGAAACATGCGTGAAGGTGCAACCAGGAAAAGTGCTGATGTCTTCCCATGCGCATTTCTTATGAACAGTGAAGGTGGTCTGCAAGGGTTGATTTGTGCCAAAAGAACCTAGTAGGTGTGGTTGACGTCATAGCAGACATTAGAAGTGGGAACAAATGAAAACCTGAGCCTTGTCTTTCCTGTTTTCCCCCCCAAAACACTGAGAGTCATTGGTACCCAGACTCGGTTGCTCATTTGCTTTTCTTGTCAAGCGCTGGTGGCATGGAGAGGTCCAAGCCGTGCGTGTCCCCATTTGTGGTGGACAGATCTTCTCTGTGAGCTTCAACTCACTCAGCTGCAGCCACCAAAATGGCTGTCACAGTCTCTGACATGTTCTTGGAGCCCCAACACAGGGATGTGATGGATGGTATGAGCAAAGTCTTGGGGGACTCCAGCCCTGCATGTCCTAATGAGGAGTCCCATGATGTCCTCCCATGGATGAATCCCAGCCACCAGCACATGCACTTTTAGGAACATCCCTTGAAAAACCAGCCAGGGAGGAGTCCAATAGATCTCCTTTGGGAAAAGCAAAGCCTGTAGCAGAAAAGCTGATGGTAAATGAATGGAAGTCCAGCAAAAGAACTCAGAGCTGTGAAGATCTCAGCCCGCTAGCGAGGCTGCCTAACCTAAACCAGATTGCTGTAGGAAATAACTCTAGGGCACTTCCACCACAAACTATGTGCTGCTGCTGCTGGGATAAGTCCGTAAGCTGTCATCCCAGTCTATTTTTTCCCCATCTTCCTTTCCAAGCATTGTTCCAAGCCTGAAGACGCTGCAGCGGCCGACTGGGTGCCCTGGGAAATAACTTTCCCACCACTTTCTCTCTCCTCATGAAGGACATGGGGGGAAGCAGACAAGAGGTCTCGCTGAAGTCAGCGGGAAGTGAGTGGCTGTTTGTGCATGTGTTATTGTTTAGGAGCATGGCTGGGAGTAGGCAACGTTGGCTCTTCATCCCCATCACCAGCAGAGCAAAGCTGAGCTTGAGTTGGTTGCTCCAGCTCCACACAGGGAAGCGTGGGGTGGGCTGGAAAGCATGAAGCCTGGCTTGAAAGTCAGAATGGAGAAGACAATATCCATCTGCTTTCCAGGAATGGAGAATGAACACAAGGAACTGTGACCTCAAGCAGAGTTGAACGGGCCAACGCAGACCCAGCTTGCTCTTCTCTTCCATGCTGGATGCGCAGAGGTGCAGGACATGTCTGCCACGCAGCCCCATGGCTCTTCCAGCTTCTTGGTCGCTTGAGTGGCTGAATGAAAGGAAAGCTCAAGAAGGGCATAATTTGCATTCCTGGAGAAGGCATCCATCCGTCCGTCCATCCATCCATCCATCCATCCATCCATCCATCCATCCTTTCCATATCTTGTAGCCCTTTCTTCGTGCAAAATCAAGCCCTGATCTTGCTTTGAGAGCTGTAGCCCTCCAGTAAGATGACTTCAAAAGCTTTGAAACAGCTGACCATGGGCAGGTATATCTTGTTGTCAGGAGCTGGAAATGGGGCAACTCCATGGGAGGTTTCAAGGCATTTGGGGCTTTTCCCCTTGTAGGTCCAGGTGGCTGGTGCAAGGGCAGCAGAAATTTACTCTCTGAGCATCTATCAGCCTCTCCACAGCAGCTGCCTTGGCCTGAAGCCCAGGAAAGGATTTATACAGTCAAGAACAGAAGGATAAACTCCACCTCTGCATCGCTGACAGCTAAAGCTACCTGGAAGAGGAAACTTTTATTTTTTAATGCGGCTTTATTTGAACATCTGTTGAAGAAGGAGTTTGGAGAGCCTGGGCATTTCCTTCTGGGGCTAATCCCATTAACCCAGTGTGGCGAAAGCTTTATGAGTGTTCCTGGGGTTGCCATGGTCCCTTTGGTGGGTGGAACATGGGGTTCAACCCTCTATGAGGAGATGTGGCTTCACATCTGAAGCCCAGCCACAGGAGCATGGGGCTTTCTAACCCTGAGCTTGGTGTGCATGGACTGAATGGAGTTGCTTTCATCCCATGGCCCTGAAGATCTTTCCAGTTTTCCCAATTCCTCCTAAAATCCCCCCATCATCTAGGATTTGGGAGCAGCTCCGGTCTTTACAATTTGAACAAAGCAAAATTGAATTTAGTGACAGGGAAGGAATTTAAGTTAGCTGAAAATTGTTGGGGGTGAGGCAGATGCTGGTCCTGGAGGTGACTTGCTGGATGTCGCCAGGACTTTATGGCCAGACTGGGAAGGAGGAAAGCTGCTTTGATCTGCTGCGTTCCACGGTTGCCGTTGCAAAAGTTACTGCTGCTCGTTCCCGTTCCTCCCCATATCGCTGGGTTTCCCACAGAAGAAACTGGGACCTGAGCATGAAAATTTCTCCTCAGAGAGCTGAGAAGGTGGGGGGTACCCCAGCAGCCCCCAGGTCTCAGGGTGCCCTGCCCCGCTGCTCCGCTCCCACCCTCCTGGGGAGCCGACTTCAAAATGCCGGCTGGTAACGTGAGCCCGAGTGCCCCGTAGGAACGAAGGGTTTTACCAGAGCTGGTACCAAAAATTCCCCGAGTCCCTGAGCAGCGTGTAAGCCCTGGGAGCCCAAACGTGGTCGCTGGCATTAATCACTGGTAACAGAAACCAGAGCTGGCTCTGGTCCCCGCTGAGTCAACGCAATGCGTTGGGAAATACGCACGCAGGCTGAGAACAGGGCATGAAAGAAATTCCAGGCAGGGCTTTTTTTTTTTTTTTTTTAAAGTGGAATTTCGAAATTGGAAAAGCATAAAGGGAGTAAAAATAGAAACAACAACAGCAGAAAGCTCAGTGATCTGCTGGCCCTGAACCTCCCTTCTCTACCTCCCTGACCATCTCATCCCGCTCCCGACACAGTTTGGCTGGGCTGGTAGGTAGGTAGGTAGGTAGGTAGGACCCTGAGGCAGAGAAAAGCCTCTTATGATCTAGTTGGTGTTTTCATGGTACCCTGGAGCAGAAGGTGTCGGGGTGGCATCGGAACGCACCGTCCTATGAGACCTCTGTGACTCCTGCTGTGATTTTAGATTCCTCTACTAGACGTTAAAGCATCTCACCCCAACCCTTTTGCCATGAGAAGCAGAGATGTCAACCAGATTGGGTCTAAATGTTTGCTCCCAACCCTTCTCCATCCCTGGGCATCTCATGTCTGGACCTTTCCCCCTTCTCCAGCCGCGTTTTATGGGATGAGCTCAGTCAGAGCTTGCTTCAAGACTAATTGCAGTCGCAGGGACCCTACGAGCACTTAGGAAAGATGGACTCTCAAAACACTCAATGAGGTTGCACTGAAGCGGCAGCTAATTGATCTCCTCTCCTTAGTATTTAGGAAGTGATTGATAGAGGCTCCTGACGGGGAGATAAATCTCACCACAACTTTCTCAGATGGTGCCAAAAAGCAAAAGAATTGTTTTCCAGTTGGTGTCCGTAAGCATCTGGAGTCACTGGGGTGTTCTGGAGCATCGGGGCTTGATTCCATACAAAGAAAATCACATTCAGGCAAAAAAACAACTCACCCCAGGCCCCCTAAACAACTGTCGTCCCTCGCTGCAGATTTTTCCCACCAGAACAAAACTTGGACATTTTATAGAAATGTTAAAAAAATGTGATGACAATCCCAGCCCCTGTTGCAGCCTCATGCGGGTCCCTGGGGGGATGCTGAACTTCCAGCATCCCCAAACCCGCCTTGATCCCTCATCTCGTAGGAGTTGTCCCTCTAGGAGACGTTTTGGTGCATGGTGGGAGCGTTTTCTCTTTCAGTTCCCCCTGGTTTGATGCTGGTCTGATGGAGGGAACATCGTGTCTTGGGCTGCATGTGGAAATATTACTTTAAATATTGGATTTTTTGGCAAAGCTCACCAAGGCATGAAGTTGTAGCATCATCTCCTTAAGATAAATGGGGAAATTGAGGCAGGCAGGCAGGCACCTACATCCTCCAATGATGCTTCTGGGGGAAAAGGGAAGGCGAGACTGTCCCTTCCTTTCTACCCTCAACACCATCCCCCTTTCCCAAAAATATGACAGAAAAGGAACGAAAAGTAGTTTTTTTAATAAAAACTTCTTTCTTCACGGCTCCGTTGAAAGCGCTGGAAGAATAATCCCGCGTATTTGTGTTATCGGAGCATCTCAGAGCTGCGCTGAGGGGAGAGGTCATGTTTATCTGCCATCTGTGAGAAAAAATGGGGCAAAAAGTGACGGTTCCTGCCCACGCAGTGCGGCGTTGAAAGAGATCCTGCGTCCCAGATGGATGCAATTAGGGGGAAGGCAGCGAGAAAAAATATTACGCAGGTGCTGTGGGATGTTTCTGGAAACTTCAGATGCTGCTTTTCTCAATGCTTCCAATCCCGCTTCTATTTACTGAATTATTGCTGCTTCCCTGCGGGCGCAGCCCGGGCCAGGAGTCTTAGGGAAATCTTGGATGGTGCTGGAGGATGATTTACCTTTTTTTGCCTATTTTCTTCTGCTGCTTTTCCCAATTCGATGCCTGGCTACATCCCGAAAACGTGGTTCTCCATGCCCAGATGTGCAGCCAGGCATTGGCACCTCCCTCCCACCACACTGAGTTCATTTCTCTGGCACTTATAACTTTGAAATAAGCCTTTTTTTTTTTTTTCTTTTTTTTTTCTCCAATTACCCTACCCATTCTTCCAAGGAAAGCACCATGGGGAGGCTCCTCACTGCTGGCCATGAGAGCTTGGGCTTTTAGGAAGGATTTTGAGGTTGGTTTGATCAATTTGCTTTTTCTCCATCAGAGAAAGAGGGGACGCGGACTGGTTTGGGCAGCAGAGAGGTCAGTGGCATTGCTCTGGGTAAAGGGCATCGCACGTGTCCACGGCTTTTATTTTGTCCATGATTGCACAAAAACTTGTACAAAATGCCCCGTCACATCCCCAGGTTACGAAGAGGAGGGCAATATCCATCCCTGCTCCATGCCTCAGTTTCCCCACTTTAAAAATGATACAAAAAAAGCACTTCTCTGTGATTTTTTTTTTGGCAGAAGGAATCCTCAGCCTCTGCATTTTACATCCAAGGCATGGAGCTGAACAGCACCAGTGGAATGGTTGGAGGTATTGGAAAACAAAAACCACCCCGAAGGTGGGGGAAAGTCCTATTTCCATTGCCATGCAAACCGCACAGTGAATTCCCCATGGCATCATTTTGGAGGAGCCAGTTTTTCTGTCTTCTGGTATTTTTAGCAGCTCCTGCCCCTGGGCAGCTCATCCTAATCAGTTAGCTGCCATCTCATGTTCAGAAATTTCGGTGACAATGCATCTTACGCGGGGTCATTTCCTCCGGGGCAGGTTCCTGCTGGCCACAGCAACACTGCGAGCTTCTGTTTAACATCTGGTCCTACTTCTCCTGTGGCCTTTTGGGTCACTGGCTCTGCCCAGCTCTTCTCCCCTTTCACCCCAGCTTGCTCAGTGGGGACGGGGAGAAGGAGCATCCTTCCCTCCCCATCTCTCCCTGTCGCTGCCTCCAACACTCCCGCGATGAGTTTTGGCGTCTGGATGTGCTCCTCACCTCTGGGTGAGGTCATCCATGCAGGTCATATTTGGTGGCACTGGCCTTTGACCTGTTCCTTCCAAAGAAAGCAGCTTTCCCCACCAAAGAACTCTGGCTGTGTGAGTGGGGCATCAAAGCTCCAGCGTGGTGGAGAGCATCACTGATGTATCAACAAGCTGCCTGCTTGGCATCAACCTTTCCACCCAGAATTTGGGGTCCAGCAACCAAATTAATCATGAGCATAGAGGTGCTGGGCTGTAACACAAGCTCAACCCCTTATGAGACATCAGAGAATCTCCACTGCAGCTTCCATGAGCCTGTTGGAGACTCTGTGGTTCCTGCGTGGTAGAATTAAGGGTTTGGCTCCCTACCAAAAGCAATCAACTTTTTGCTTTCCAATAAAATGGCCTTGATAATGACCCGAGGGAATATGGTCCTCAGAGGAGCCATGGAGGGGAGGGTTCAGCAGCAAAGTTTGTGGCCTTGAAGCCTTTATTTTTTACATGAAACCTCACCAAAATGCCAGTAAAAATTTCTTCCCCACTAGTTTTAAAGGGCAACGTCTCACCTGGGTGAAACATCACCTTCACCAGTGTGTGGACTTCACCTCCTGACTTAACCAGGTTGGCACAGGCAGGTCCCCACAGCCGCCTCCGTGCTTGGGCAGGAGGATGGGTCATCCCTGTGGAATCAAGTGCATGGCTTTAATTTTCCTCTCGATCTATAGAGAAAAGGAGAGCAAGAAGATTTATGGCCTCCCTTCTCCTCCTCCAGGTTTATAAATAACGTTTATCAGGTGCTGGGCACATGGTGGCTTTTGGGGGAATGGCCGAGAGGGATCAAAAGCAATGTTGGGTTCCTCCTCCTCTCCCCTTTCAACTGCCACATTGACCTCTCCAGTTCAAACTGGAGATTTGCTGGGGGGATTTCACTGCCTGAAACCCTTGAAACCAACGCCCGGCTTCTGTGCACCAGCCACAACTCTTTGAGACTTTGATGTTTGCTCTTGTTTGCCCTGGGAAGTTCAGGTTCTCACATTGATATGGGGGAGAGGGAGAAGCTCCAGAGGTTCATGCAAGAGCATCCCACTTCCACGGGTGCTTTGTGGTCCTCATGATACTGTAATACGAGCTATCACTCACACCGTTATAAGTATCCTTGGGGTGAAGGAAAGCAGCTTGAGGAAGAGAAAAATCAACCTTAAAAAAAAAACCTGGGGAGGATGGTTGCTTACTGTCATTGCAAGAAGTGGGCCAATAACTGGGTTGTCCACAACTTTGTTTTTTACTGTTTTTTGTCACTTAAAAAAATATATATTTTTTTACTGTGTCACTTTCCTAGAAGACTGAAAATTTTTACTTCTAAAAGAAAAGTTCCATTTGAAAATGAAAAGCTGATCCACACTCACAACCAACCGCTCCATGAAAGGAAAAGAAACATGAAACAGGCTGAGGTAGCAAAGAGGGGAAAGGGGCTTTGAGAAAGAGAGGAAAAGAATGTCTATGTTTTTTTCTCTCTTGACTGAATTTCTGCCAGTGTGTCCTTAACGATGGCAGCCAGACTCCTCAGGATGCTAGAAGGGTTGGCTTAACCAAAGATCTATAAATATGAATTACCAGGAAAGGGAAAAGCAGATTTTTTGATACCAAGGAGTAAGAGCAAAAAATATATATTCATCCCAAATGCTCAGGGTCTCCTGGCCAAACCCTGTGGAGATGTCACCATCTGTGAAGCCACCACTGCATGCCTTCTTAAAACTGCAACCCCATGACGAGAAGAAAGCACCCAAAAATCCTCGTGGGGAGAAGTCATGGGTTGCCCCAGGAAGGTGTCGAGCAAGAAAAACAGCCAGTGATGGTTTTCCACCAATCTTTTTAATGCTTTTTACAGAAAAGGGAGTTTTTTTCCCAAGCAAGGCTGGAGCTCTACAAGCGATGGCACAAAACCCATAAACATTTGTCTTCCCCTGCTCTACGGCAACTATCACACAATTGTTATCTCCCACCATTAAAAGGAGTTATGGTGCAAACACAGCTCAATCCTCATCCCTTCCCTTAGCAGAGCACCCCAACCCATCCAAAGATAATGGAACCCAACCAAAGATCATGTTTCCTGATGGGAACAGGACTTTCAGAAGGACTGGTGGTGAAGTTCTGCCAGAACCAACCTTTTCAGACCCCTCTTTGAGTCTGGAAAGTGGTTGGTTATTCTTTTGTTGTTGTTTTTGGAGATGTCAGACCTAGGAACAAATAGATGAGAGAAGTTTTCTAGCACTCAATGAATCAGATCTTCTTCCCTGTCCACTTACAAAGGGTTTTGTTGGCTTTTTTTTTTTTTTTTTCAGATGCCTTTACTGATTTCAGCAGAGTTGCAAATGGAGGATTAAAAACCTTCAGTAAACAACGCTGCTCACACACATTTGGAGCAGACTTCCAGGTGATATAACTCCACGAACGTCAGCAGGGATGGACATGAGGTTGGAAAATCGTTGTCAACAGAATTGCAAAATGACCAGCTGCCGGCTCAAAATTGCCCTCTTAAAGCAAAATGTTGAAACAATAGCTTTTAAACTGATTACTGTATTTTAAATATGCTCTTTTTACTCCTTTCTTGCCCCCGTGCTGGAGTCATCCTGTATCTGACCCATCTTGGCAGCCCTCCTGTGTGTACCCCATGCCCTTGACTGACATATAGTGTTGATTTTGATGGACACAGGGCATCTTTGGGACTCACAAATAAACAAATCACTGAATTCTTACTTCACAGGGAAAACAGGCTTCATACACCCACCAAGGAGTGGGACTTCCCAGCCCCTCTCAGAGGTGACCTTCTGGTCAGCTGGATTTAAGGGATTTGAGCCCACTTGCATGCCTCTCCCCAAGTCCCATGGCCTTTGCATCTGCTGGTTTGCACAGTGTCTTCCGTGCTTAGTTCAGACATTTTCCAGACTGACATTATCTCTCGAGGCTGGCCATTCCCACCGTTACGTGTGCCCCCATCCAACCAGGGCAGGTCTGTGTTCCTGCAGTGAAAGCAGTAGCTGAAGCCTGCTACCAAACCCATCCATCCAGAGCACAGGGGAAGAGCTTGGCCATGTGTTTGACATCATCTCAGCAGTTGACAGGAGCCAGCAGATGCCAAATAAAAACTCCAGCGAGCCGTTTCAGCCCTGTCCATCCATCCAAGGAGTCCAAGGCATCCTCACCAACAGCTTCAGGGCTGTGCAATCTCAGGCCATCGCCCCCAACAAGCTCCTTTGAACTCCAAACCCTTGGGCCACCACGGCCACGAGTGAGCGTTGTTTGAACATGGTTTTAATCTGCCTGGATATATTTAATGCACTGACATGTCTTAAACTGGAGGAGATCTAAGCCCTGCTTGGCAGGTGTGATGGAAAGCAGATGCCGTCTTCGTTGGCTCTCTGGCTTTGGAGAGCCTGGTGGGAAAAGCATGATCAGAAGTGCTTGCCCGGATGTTTTGTGGTGTGTGAGCATCCACCAAAGCTGGGTGAGGTGAGGGGGAAAGGCAAAAACATATAGAAAGTGGAAAGGAAGCAAAGGAAGGTAAAGAGAAAAGGGCACAGAAGGAAGAGGTGTGGCACCAGGGGAAGGCACCAGCTTCTCAAGAAAAGACAAGGGCTGACTTCTTGTAGAGAGCAAACATTTGCAAAATAAATTGACATTTTGTTGCGCTTCCCTGCTTCTCTTCAAAAAACTGACTCATTTCCAGCAAAACCCAAAGCCAAGCTCCTTTCCCGTGGAACGTGTACTGTAAACAGTGCAAATTTTTGGATAATTCTGATTTAACCTGAACATCCTCGTTTTTTCCAGTCAAAAAGCCGTCTTCCAAAAACATGGTTTAGATAAATGGAAAACACCATGGAAAGGGTTGCATATTCTGCATTGTTTGCCACAGTGCCAGTTTTTGTTGCCTTTCAGGACAGGCTATGGAGCTGGGGAGCCTGTTTCTTACCCCTGGCTCTCTCCAGCCCCAGTGAATTAGCACTGATTAATCCCAGCAGAAAACCCGGATTGTGGCCTGGAAATGGGGGAAGGAGCAGGTCTGGCCCCTGCAAAGGTGAGCAAGGAAAATCTCAGCTCCTTTTTCTGGCACTCCCACAGCTGCCATTGTCTCTGCACAAGGTCTGTGTGATCTATTAAACATCTCAAATCAGGATTTAATTTAGTTTTAATAAGACAGTTTGGGAGATGTTAATTAAATTGAGTTATTAAAAACACATGGGCTGGGCTTGGCTAATACATTTCCTTTTTTTATTAAGTCCGTTAAAAAGTAAGGGAAGATAGAAGGGGTGGGCAGGGAAGCGGTCTTTAGATGCAGAAACTCATTCAAAAAGCTTCTTTTTCCTTTGCTGAATGAAACACATCTTGAGCACACTGGGAGATGAACAAATACCAACAAACCAGCCAGGTGAGCTTGAATCCTCCCAGGCTCAGCAAGACTTGGTTTAAGGATGAAGCTAAAATGATGAAACTTTTCTAAGTGTCCAGAATTCCCTTGCAACCCCATCCCCGCTGCTGCACGCTGCTAGATTCTTGATGGGAGTGATGCTGGAGAGATGCAGCCACGCAGCAATGTCAACCCACCACGTTATGCTCCAGCAGGGAAAACTGCAGGAATTCACCTTTTTTGTCATCTCGCCTAATCTAATTTTTCACCCCTCTGGCAAAAATGCTGCTGGGAATCTCTTTAGTTCAAGGGATTGTCAGGGTGATTTAGTTAAGCTGAAGAAAAACTCCCACATGCTTTAAAAATGACAAATATTTTATTAGCTGGAAGTGTAACCAGCCGTAATTAGCTTAGCAGCCCTGAGTTAATAGATTTATAAGCTTTGGAGGATATAATGCCCTGGTAAGACAATCTGAACTGACCTGTGGAGGAAATTTATCCTGCAGTTCCCAAATTAACCAATTCTTTATGCTGAGGCTCTGCATATCCAACTCCTGGACCTGCCCCAGGGGCTGCAGAGGATGAGGAACCCAGCAGGGCTTTGTCCCAGCTCTCACCAACATGCCGGCCGATGCAGGGCACTGCATTATCCTGCTTTCCTCCTTAATCCTTCTTTTTCCAAAGCACCTTTTGCTGTTATTAATGATGTATCAATATTGGCAGGTCACGTCTCCCAGCTGTGGATGAAGCTTGGCAGATCCATGGCCCTTCCACAACCTTTTCTGCTCAGCACATGGAAGGAAGGGAATAAAACAACCGGGGAAAGAATCTTAGGGACCTGGTTATATTCACCAAAGCTTTGAAGTGGCTGGAAATCAAGACAAGACAACCTTCTCTCCATGCCTGTCCCCCCTCCAAGAGCTTCCCAACGGAGTTCTGATGGCTCCCGGTGCAGACGCACCCATCTATTTGTTATGAAGATTAAGATGTTAAATGTCAGAATGGTGTTAAAAAAGCTTATTTATTATATGCATCCCTTGTGTCCCACACATTCACTAAGCTGGGGTGGGAAACATCCTTAACCCAACTGAATCACAGGGGAAACCGAGGCAGGAATGGGGCAAGCTCTCTGCAGGGTTCTTCTCCATGCTTGGTGGCATTGTGGTGATGCTGGGCATGAAGACATTGATGAGTATTTTTCGATCTGTCCTCGAGGAAGCTGGATTTAAGCTAAACATCTCCCGAGCCAGGTTTTGGAGCAGCTACTGGCTTTCCATGGCCTTAAGCTGGGCTTTTGCTGACCTGCCCCCCACCAAGGGTTCCATGCTGATGTCCTCATGGGTGCATACAGCAGGGAGATGTCACTGCACCACACATGCCTCCTCCTCTTAGCACTGTTTATCCTCCTGTCTAAACAAGCTTCTGCTTATCCCAGTTCCTCAGAGCCTGGACGATCCCAGAGGAAATAAAGGGGGAAGGGATCATGGCTTGGGGAGGTTTCTAGAAGGGCTGGTGGGGAAGAGACTTTTATTTTCCTGGTGCAGGGAGGGGGATGTTGTGACACAAATGGATGCAAGAGGGTTTGGTGAATCCCAGGAGGGGCAGGGATCTGGTTTTCATTGAAATCTCATAAATTTCCAGGGGACTTGTTTCCTTCTCTACCAGAAGTAATGGTTAATGAAGAAGGGGAAAAAAAGAGAAATTTTCAGGTTTTTGGCTCCAAAATGTGATTTTTTTCCCCAAATTCCCCCACTGCAGGGCTGAATAGCTCTGCATCCCATCCCATGCCAGCCAGCAGCATGGACCTCCCCCCATCCAGCCATCCAGGGCTCAGGGAGCCACAGCCACCTCTTCTTTGGAGTGGGGAAAAAAAAGAAAGAATAGGTTTTTTATTTGGTGTATCCACCAATTTACCAGCCTCTAAACATCCACAAATGCTCCCACAAATCCTTGTGGCTGACTCCTTCCCATCTTTGCTACTAAGATCGCTTCTTTGTCCTCACCTCATGTGCCCAGAGCTTTCCTGCTCCTCTAAATTCCCATTGAATCCCAGCAATGTTCATGTCTACCCTGGAGCTCCATCCTGGGCTTGAACAGCAGCAGAGCTGGGCTCAGGCTCTCTTTGTAGGAAGGAAAGCCCATCCTATAAATGCTACTCTTCATCTACTATGGATAGAATAAATCATCCCCCCAGACAACTTTGGATTGCCCTGGGGAAGCCAATCCTGGAAATGCTCCATGGAGCTATCACAAAGCATCTGCCATGGGTTCTCCGGCTCTGGGATTGCCTCCGAGGTTTCTTGCCATGCCCATGCTGAAGCCATCTCTTGCCCTAAGAAGAAAAGCCACCTTTGTGAGGGCTGCAGCACTACCCTAAGCATCTATAATCTTGTATTAGAAATAAATATATGACCTCATGAGACAGCAATTGCAGGGCCAAGCCCAGGGGAGGATGGGGAGGGGTAGACGTGCCTCACAAAGCCTTTGCTCTCTGCTATGCCGTGGTGAAGACCACAGAGCCACCAGCCTCTCGGCAGTGTGAATGAGAGCACAGTGTGGTCAGGTATGAGCTAAATTGCATTGAAAACCTACTTATATTCAGAAAAAAAACCCCAGCTAGCCTGTTTCTGGTAAGAGCCAGTAGGCTGGGCCACATACACAGAATTAAAGTAGATCTCTAAAATACATTTGGAAGATTAAGCAGGTTTTTCAGGTCACAGAGTCTCCCTGTTTCCCTTGTAACACTGTGCCTCAGTTTCCCCATCTGTAAAATGGGTGGCTTATGTGGGCAGTGTTGCATCGCAGGGACTCCACGAGTCCAGCTGTGGCTGGGGGACATTTTCTAGGTCTCATGCCATGTCCTTCCTTCCAGCCTGCCTGCACAACAAAGCAGCCTGTGTCCTCTCCCCCTCCACCGCACGCTGCGGCCTGGGCTCTGATAAAAGCTGCTGAGTTTACAAACAGGGAGGCTCTGGTTTCCTGAGTCACAGCAGCAGGGCGAGGGGAGCGCGTGGGAGGCTGCGACGTGGCTTTGTGCAGACGTCGGCGTGGGATGTGCTGCGAGATGGACCTGGGAGACACGGCGGCTCCAAGGGCTTTGGGTGATCCAGGAGGAATCGAACCCCTTGGGTGTTATGGCCAAGCTGAGATTTATTTCTTCTTCCTCTCAGGAAAGGCTGGGGGGAAATGAAACCTTCCTGGCCCAGCAGTTTTCTCCCCAGGCAGCCCCATCCTTGCTTGCTCAGTGTGGTGGGGATGAGGCATGAGGGACCATGTCCACCCACCAGCCTCGGTGGTTGCAAAGCACTTTGAAACTACTCCAATAGTTTCAGGGCACTGACTTTGGAGCCGTGTCCCCATGAGATCCAGATGTCCCAACACACGATGACCTGCACCAAGCATGATGGATCCCACCCTTAGCAAACAAGCACAAGTGTGCACCTCCCCGAGAGCTTGTCCACCCTTTCATCTAGATGACCAGGAGATAAAGAAACCCACAACTCTGAGTGTTTCTTTCTAGCGACCTGAATATAAATAAAGGGAAATTCCACTTCCCGTAGTTACCACTAAGCAGACAGTAAAAGAAAGAGCTTTTCCTTTCCAATCACTTTATTTCAAATCTTTTTAGATGTTCAGTATGAACCCAGCTGGGTTTGATGTCCCATGGTGCATGAAGGCTTTGGAACTTCTCCTCTGGACATGGACAAGCTGTGGGTGTTTTCAATTACATCATCAATGTGTGACCCTGTTGTCTCTCACTGCTTCTCCTTACTAGTTAGAGATGGGGTTTATCTCCCCTGACTATAGGCTCCAGATCTAGGTAGGAACTATATTTTTCCTCCAAAGGAGAGACAGTGATGGGAACATCTCCAGAGAATTCATCAATAGCACCAGGAGCATTAATGCAGTGGAGGTCTTGTGTAGGGACTCAACCAGGAAAGTCCAAAGGGTGAAAATATTTGGTGTGAACCTATGGCAGGATCTCACAGCTCTTTCAGAAGCATTCTGGCTATCATCTGGAAGGAAGGTGGATTTCCAACATCAACTGCATCAGCCATAATTTCCCTGATCATCATTTTGTCCTGAAAAAATACACCTCTTCCTGAGGACGAGTTTCAGAAGGATGAAGGTGATGCAGGATGGGATTTACACCAGACGACAGGTGCACGGTGCTAATGGAAAACTTATTGTGCACCATCTTGAAGCAGGTCGAGCAGATGAGCAAATAGTCACAGGCCTGAGAAACTTTAGCCTATGCCGGCAGCAGGACCTCCCTCCTGCCAGGACGTGGGTGGGATGCTTTGGATCCGGTTTGCCAGCTCCACCTCAGAGATGGTGACATCCAGGCATGGGCTTTCTGTGGAAAACACATACACTCTTTTACTTTAGAATTAAAATAAAATTCAAATTGAAAACTAAAGTCTATTTTTTAGGTTTCCATCCTCAGCAACGGAAATCTGGTTTCCTTGCAAACATCAGCTTTGATGAACACCATCGAGATGCGGTGACATTTCTACTGACCCCCTTTTGGGGGATTATTCCTCTTATCCATCCCCTCCCCTGCCCCAAAGCCCAATAATGGTGATATCCACAAAGCAATAAATAAGGAAGCACCTGAGATTTATTTTGATGTTAAATATTGATTCATAAGAGCTCTATGGAATGCTTTTTTTTTTTTTCCTATTATTTTGTGAAAAAAATCAATGCTTGCAGGTGGCTGCTCCCTCCCACAGATGAGCCCACTGCCAGCCTGGCTGAGCAACAGTCCGGCACTGAAAATCCCAAAAACCTTGGGCTGGGCTCTGGGCTAGGAAACATCTGGAAATATATTTGCCTTGCCTGTCATAGCCAGATAAAGAATAAATGTTAAGTGACAGCCGTGGGCTGCACATCTGATGGCCCAGCCAGAGCTCCAGGTGGGATTTCAGGGGATAATTCTCCATCGGTGGGTCGGGACTGAGAAAAAAAGCACAAATATTGGAGCTTCATGAGCCACTGACCGGGGGGGGCTGACGCAAGGCTATTGTTCACCCATCGCGTGTTTGCATGTCAGAGGGGGGAAAAAACGACTCGTGTTCCTCCAGCGATGAGTAGACGTGGGGACTGACGTCCCACCTGGACCCAGAGGTTGAGTGCTGGGGAGCCGGCAGCAAAGATAATTATTTATACAGCGTTTTGACTAATGAATGGCTTTGAATGGGGGTTTCCTGGAGCACTCGCTCCACCCAGCTTTTGCAAGGGTTAGATTAACGTTGGGAGGGTTCTTGTTTGGCTTTGTTTAATTCCCGCTGCTGGGACTGCACCAGGGGGTTTTGGGTGGTGGGAGGGGACCGTGTTGGCAAGGATGTTGGATGGACAACAGAGTTTGGCCCTGTGGGTAACCTTTGCTAACTATGGGGTTAGCAACATCTCCGTTTAGGCAGAAGAAAGTTTAAAAAGTCGGGATAAATCATCCCTGGCACAGCACAGAGAGCACAACAGTGGGAACACGCCACTCTTCTGCCCAACCTGCTGACGACGACCTATTCGGAGCAAACCTAAGGGTTGGTTTTCCTCCTTTTTGCAATTTGATGCCCTTTATGGCAGGCCCAAAATGCCTTTTCCCCCACCTCAGCTCTCCCTGTGCCACGACAGCATCCCGGCAATGATGTTGTCACGAGGAGCCCTTGTGCTCACCCACCCACCCGAGCAGAAGCAACTGAAACTGGGGTCGGGCTCTCACATTTTCTTGACACGCCTTTTCTCTTTAAACACCAGTTTAGTTTTTGTCGGTCCGAAATGAATTCTTTCAGCAGAGAAGCCCCAAACCCCATCCTGTTTTGGCCTGGCTCTGTCGCAGAGGTCACTGGTGGGGGGGAAACGCCTGCGAGCTCTTGGCCCCAGCAGAAGGTCCTTTGCCAGCATTGCTCATTTACCTCCCTGAACAACAAAAGATATTTGGGCAAAAGGTCTCTTTTGCTGTAACAAACTGTTGCACACACTATACCAGGACACAGTGCTGAGGTTTTATTTTCCCTTTCCTAATCCAGCACACAGACAAGGCTCACCTGCATCAAGGCATGGCCATGGACATGACCATTTGGGCTACCACTTCTGTAGGAGAGAAGAGAAAGCCCATTTTTGGCCCAAATCTGAGCCTGGAGGTTGTTTTGGGGTTACACAGCATTTGAGGGAGGTAAAAGGATTTGATGTAGCCCCGATCTTATTGCTTGGTACTGAAGGAAGAGTCACAGCAATGAATACAGAAAAGGATTGATCCAACAGCTGGGCAAACAACGCAGGAGCTGCTCTCCCACTGAGAGCACCCATTTCTCCTCTGCAATGGGTGAACAGTCTTGGGATGAGCTGGTGGCATGCACAACCCATTCACAAAGCGATGGGATGTCTTACAGCGCATCCCGGCTCAACCCATCTTTTCCCGAACTCTGAGGGCCTTGTAGATTCACCGGACCCATCCCAAGCTGCTGTCCCTCTCTCTGTTGGAAGGATAAATAGGATTTTACAGAGGTCTCCGAGGAGTGGCCAGGATCAGCTCCTCCCGAGTGCCGTAAACAGGAAAGCGAGGAAGCGAGGAGTCGAGCCCCGGCTCATCCAGGACGCGGGTGCTGCCGGCACACAATGCCGCGCCGGAAAGGGGGATTATAAATACCCGGGGTCAGGGCCGGGCTCCAGCGAACAATAGGGAGCAGGAGGATGGAAAAGGCCGACGAGGACGAGCCGCTCGCGCCATGGGGCCAAGGCCACCATGCCGGGTGGTGACACAGCGGTGTAGCTCAGCTCCCGGAGGTTTGGGATGTTGTGGGGTGCTGGGTGGTCCCCAAGATGCGTGATGACCCCCTGTCAGAAGAGCTGCACTGGTTTCTTTGCAGGGGTGGGTAGTTTGGTGTGGGCTGGATTTTGAGGGGTTGATTTGGCAGTTGGAACTCTTTATTTCTAACTCTGGGGTTTCCGCTTCCCAAAAAAGGGTGCATGTACCTCTGTAGATGCTGGTTTGCAGGACACTGAGGGGCTGGAGAGTGTCCAGAGAAGGGCAATGAAGCTGGGGAAGGGTCTAGAGCACAAGACTGGTGAGGAGCAGCTGAGGGACCTGGGGGTGTTGAGCCTGGAGAAAAGGAGGCTCAGGGGAGACCTTCTGGCTCTCCACAACTCTCTGAAAGGAGGTTGGAGCCAGGTGGGATTGAGCTCTTCTCCCAAGGAACAAGCAATGGGACAAGAGGGAATGGCCCCAAATTGTGCCAGGGGAGGCTGAGGTTGGACATGAGGAACAATTTCTTTGTGGCAGGGGTTGTGAAGGGCTGTCCCAGGCTGCCCAGGGCAGTGGTGGAGTCTCCATTCCTGGAGCGGTTTCCAAGCTGTGGAGATGTGGTGCTGAGGGACATGGTTCAGTGGTGCCCTGGCAGTGCTGGGTTAATGGTTGGACTTAATTGTCTGAAACCACAATGATTCTATGAGTCTATAAGATACCACCATGGTTTCATGCTGAGCATCCCAACAACCAGGGGAGTATGGGTCACACCTCCTGCTCCACACCAATGCTTGCAGGACTTTGTAAGGACACCCTAAATCTAGCCAGGACCTTACATCAATGCAATTTTAAGTGTTTGGTAGCAAGAGAGCTGCTCATGAATGATCTTAGATTGCTCTTCCAGAGCTGGCTGGAGGCAGGCAGGCTTTCCCACCCTGCTCCAGCATCTCATGGGGTTATCTGTGCACATTGCTGCCTTTCCCAAGGACGCAGGAGGCTGCAGTGTTCTCCAGCTGTATAATTCACCCCAGGAATCCACCTCTGCTCCATGCTAATCTAAAGACGTCAAGGGAAGAGAGAGACATGGACAGATAAACCCAAATAAAGGGGGATGCTGCAGCCCAGCTCAGCTCTAGCAGGGAAGGTCAGCGATAGCTGACTGCTGCAAGTGCCGAGCATCAGGACCTTGCTCGATAATGAAAGGTAGGTCAGGGCCAGCAAGAATTGCAGGAAACATCTTGGGCCACTCGTGACCATCAGCAAGAGCATCACAACAGTGCTGGAGGGGAGCCCAACCCCTTCCTGAGCCCCAGACATGCTGTGGTCCATTGAGACGGGGACACTCAGGAAGCTGCTCAGCTGGAAGCTGCCTCTGGAACAGCAGCCTGTGGTTCAAATACTTTTGTATACATTGATTCTGTTGTTGAGGCCATTGATTCTGGCCCTTCAGAGAGGCATGCTGGGCATCAAAATGCCCCCTGAGACTTGCACTTCTGCCTGAAAGGGCTTTTTAACCCCGTGTGTAGAAGTGTTTGAGCATCGCTGCTAGCAGCGTGGAGACCTCAATGGCTCTGGAAATTAGGTCAGAAGTTGGGCTGAGGTGATTTCTCTGGTCTCCAGACTTTGCACCTTGGTTGCCTGGCTGTGAGCTTGCCTGTAAGATCATTCTCATGTTGAGAGCTGGCAGAGCCAAAAACCCATTTGGGGAGCCAAAACCCATTTCTAGTGGCCTCCTGCATGAGGGTAGTGCCTTATGAGAGGCTCTGCTTCACCCCCGGCCTACAGACTCACACCTTTCCATGGTCTAAAACAATTCGGGAGCAAGCCTGGCCCTTGTAACCCCCACCAACATCTCTGTGGGGCTGAGCTGGAAGCAGCGTGTCCGGATCGCCTCCTCCAAGACAGAAATCCCTCTTCACTTCCCCTCTCCATTAAAGATTGCATTTCCCATCTCTCCTCTTTAATGTCGTCCCCGAGGAGATGCTGCTTGCTCTTAATGCCTCTGCTCCCACTGGGAATGAGCTAAATGAGGGGGTTAATTCTGGAGGGGGCAGAGGATGCTGGAGGTGCAGAGATCAATTAGCGATGACAGCTTGGAAATGGGGAATAACATCTCCCGACACCCCCACCTTGGGAGCATCCCTTGGGGTCCTCTCATGTAGGGTCTTTACCTCTTTATTTTATAAGTTGACAACCAAATATTGCAACAGAAGAATGCCAGGAAAAGCTGTTCCCTTCCTCACTTCATCGAGGAATGTGGAAAAGCTGGTAGAAAATCCCAGAAGAAATAATTCTCCATTTTCACCCGCAGCTGCCTGGAGCTGATGGGCTCCCACAGCCCAGGGGCATCAGCCACAGCAGGAGGGTCCATGCAGGGCTAGTCCAGCCCAGGGGCCGAATTCCACCCTGGAGAAGGGGAATTGCATCCCTGCAAGTTGTATTTATACAAAACAACCAAATACAGGTACAAATATACCCAAAACATAGATTAGAAATACATATAAATACTGTAGGCAATGGCAAATGGGGTCTAAAACCCTGTTGCAGGAGTCTCTATAGCAAAATCCTTCCAAATAACCGCTGATTCTCTTATTTATTTATTTATTTATTTATTTATTAGGAATTCAGAGCTGCACAAGCAAACCTGACATTTTTAAAGCAGAAAGCACATAGAGGAAGGTACCAGCATCACTTGAAACACTTTTTGGGCCCTCTAGTGTTGGCTGCACTGAGGGTCAGCTCTGCTTCCAAAGAACCCACCCACATACAAAAAATTAATTTTAATATTTTTACCTATTATTTTTCCTTAAATAAGGAGAAAAAGCCCAAATATTTTTTTTTTTTTAAATCCTATTCTTAAAGCACACCTATGGAAAGAGCCAAGCATCCGACTGGTTGAGACCTTTCTCTCTCCACCTTCTGAACCAACGAACAGCGAGTGAAGAGTCATTTCAAAACTAAAAAAAACCCCAACAAACTCTCTTTTGAGAAAGCTAAAGGAGGAGAAACAGGGCTCTGTGGGGACCAGGCTCTTCTTCTAACCTTCATTTTTCCCCTCTTTCCATTTCAAAAGAAAATGATGTTACAGGGCTCTTTGCGAGCTTCGAGGGCTGGTGGATTTATGAAGAGTTTCCGTGTCTCTTGCTGCGCCGCGCTTCTAAAATAAATAGAGGTCTGTTTTGGTTGCAAGGGGAAAAAAATATTTGAATTTTATTTCCTGCCTGGAGGCTGCAACCATTTCAACAGAGGGGAGAATGGGAAAAGGCCACTTGAAAGGCATCTTCCTTGTATATTTGAGGGTGATTTATGAAATAAACCATAGATAATAAAATAATCCCCCCAGCCACCTTGTCCATCATATCCTACCCCAGTTTCTCAGAGGAAACAGGCAGCTTTATGCTCTGCCTATACTGATATTTATACTGCTGTAGCTTGGTGGGTTAGGGGTGTGATTTCTTTTTTTTTGGCCAGAAATAGCCATTTCTTGCGGTTGCAGACGTAGAGGCAGTATTTTTCGTGTGGGTTGAGGAAGGTTTTGGGGTGGATTTTTGCTGTCTGCTACCCAGGCGTCCACCCTTCTGGCATCACCATGGGCAGACAGGCTTGGTCAGGAGGCCAAAAAAATGATGCTGTGAGCATCTTGAGAGTATCCAGAGGGAATAACTCTCATGGAGACCCATAGCTTGTGCTCAGAGTAGGGTTTAAAGAAATCTCCCACATCATATTGAATTATCATCCCTTTCCCATCCCCTCTGAAGTGAAGGGGCTGGGTAGTGCGTGACACAAGGTGGTCAGTCCTCAGCAGCCTGGAAACTTTGGTGGGTGTTTTCTTGATGCCAAAACCCACCGGTTTCCGCCTGTGCATACATTGTAGACTGGGATAGGGCTGGGGCAGGATAACCCCAGGCTGGGCAAGCTTTCTAAAATCAAGGTAGTTCTTGGGTTGTTCTGGGGAGATATCTAAGCTGCAGAGTTGACCAGTTTGGTTGGATTGGGTTCAAAATGTATTCCTCCAATGCAATTTTGTGTGTGCACACCAGTGGAGAGGTCGAAAGGGCTGTGGATCCTTATTCAGCATCCTTCAACTCTCCACCCTGAGCCCCAGCTTGCCCTTTTTTCCTGGTTTGTGAGTGCACACCAGTCTTACAGTGTGGCTCTGGCAGCCCCCATGGGCTTCTGTCCATGTCCTGATGGTGTTTGGGTGCTGGAAGCTGCTTTGAGAACCTCATGCTGGGAATAACAGAGCGAGACCTGAACGTGCAAGCATGGAAGGATGTCCTCCTCTCCTTAGCTATGTTATGGGTGATAAAAATACTACTAATGATGATGAATATGGATGAACACAGAGGTGATGGGGCTGTGCTGAACATCACGCAGCCCGGATGAGTGATCGTGCTCGATCTCCAGCATAAGAGAGTTGGCAAGAGGTGAAGGTTGCGGTGACGCCAAAGGTCAATCTTCTTTTTATAGGTTTTTTCTCTTTTCTGGAGGAGAAGGCAGGTGGGTGGGGTGGTTGCACTGGGCCATAGATGAGCAAAATGGAAAGAGAAGATAAGGGAGACGGGATGCCGAAGAGGATGAGCTAGAGGTGGAGAGTCAATTTGCCAACACACCCACTTCTTTTGGAGGAAAAATGTTTCGGCTGGCATCATGGGCTGAGTCAGAGCTCTAGAGATGAGCATGGGAGTGGACCCGGCAACTTGCAGCTCCTCCATGGCAGGGTCTGGGGGGGCCCCTGGCAGGACCTCCTGCCTACACCAAGCCTGGTGTAGCTGCTGGGCTCTGAGACACGGCAAGAAGCCTGGAAGATTTAATAAAAGTTGAAAGAAAAAAAATAGGGGGGAAACTGCAGTTTTAAGTGGATATAATTCACCGCAGAAGCGTTTCACTGGATTCAGCATGATCAGGTGAATTATCAGCATCTGGCCACACATCTGGCCACGGCTCAGGCTCTGTGGTGTTGGGCACAGGGTGAAATAAAAGCAAATCAGAGCTTTTGCTTTTCCCCTCCTTTTTTTTAGAAGGAAAATGCTGCCCTGCTCCAGTTCCCTTTCACTAAGGTGAGTCCATAGTTGGGTGCACCTGGCCCAGCATCTCCCCTTTTCTGGGAGGGAATAACCCACACCCAGATGTTGCCAAGATCTCTATAGGAGCAAAGCTGGTTTAAGATGCTCCCATCCTCACCCACTTCATTTTTAAATAACTGAGGGTTTAAATAGGTAAACACCAGGAATGGTGCCTTTGGGATAAATTTACAAATAAAAATATATAAATCTTCCTCTCAAAGGTGTGCAACGCTGGTCCTGCACCCTAGGATCAATGTTTTGGTACAGCATTTTACCATCAACCTCCGTTTCTCCATCTCTCTGACTGTGCTGTTATTTTTGGATTGCATTACATGTCTCCCCAGATGGAAAGTCTCACTCCCCGGGGGACAATAAAATGGATTAAAAAAAAAAGAAAGGTCCTGACCCCATCAGTAAAATAGTTACTGCACTTCTCGGGGAGAAAATCCTTTTATGAGGTGGGGAAGAGGAAATTTGGGGCTTGGGGGGATGGAGCCGGAGGGAAAATGGGGATCAAATGCACTAACCCCATTCATTTAGAGACTGTTGAAGGTTTGAGTAGCTTGAGGAGGGGATATAATTAATCCAGGATTCATTAATAAACCACTTTTCACTGTGCAGAAGGGCAAAGAGGGGATGTAGGTGAAAACCCTGGTCCCCAGGATGCTCCAGCCCTTCACTGCTTGGCAAAACAGGCTGAGAAAGGTGGAGGCTCTTTTGTTTTTTATTGGTATTTGGGTTGAATCGAGCCCAGATTGCTCCCTTCTTCTGAGACCTTTAAAATATTTTCTCATGGAGGGGAAGGTCTTGTGGCTGATCGCAAAAAACAAATTAATGTGTCTGTGGAAAATTGGGATCTTAGTAAAAGCAAATTGTCACTGGGGCTGGATGCGTTCTTTCCAACTTTCCCATAAAAAGAAAGCTGGAAAGTTTGAATACTTCTGATCTTGGAGGTTTCTGGTTTCTGAAGAAAAGCCTGGGTTGGGAGGAAAAGTAAATGGGGAGGAAGGGGAGAGTTTATTTTCATCTGAAGCCATTGATGCTCGTGGGCAGACCTCTGCATTTGGCAAACATGGACTCGGTGAGGACGTTCTTTATTGAACATATTCTTTATTATTTATTTATTCAGCCGTTATTGGGATATTTGGACAGGGGAAGCAGCTTCTCTTTTTAATGTGCAAAATCCAGCTTTACAGAGGAAAATGCCATCTGCCTTCACAAAAAGGGGGCTTGCTCATTTTGGAGATGAACTTGACCTTTTCAACAGCATTTCCTCCCCTGACTCATTATCAGTCAAAGTTTCCCTGGACACGAGACTATTTCCTTACTGCTTTATTACCAGCCCCTGATTTACTCCACCAAAATCATAACAACAAGCTCCAAAATCCTCCAATAAATGTGAAATATTGTAGCTGGCCTGGATTTAGTCCATCCATGCACACAAGTTTCCATGCCTCAGTTTCCCTATTTCTATAAACAGGCTTTTTTTCCCCCTTGCAAAGAGCGCCATGACTTTGTCGCCCTCCTGTGAAAAATGATGCAATTAAAGGCTTTGATCTGCAAATGGATTAAAATCCCCCAAAATAAACTTTATTGCAGCAGCTGGGCCCAAAGCTCTTATAGAATCATAGAATCATCCAGGTTGGAAAAGACCTCTAGGATCATCAAGTCCAACCTTCAACCCAACATCTCCCTGACCCCTAGACCACGTCCTGACGTGCTACATCTACTTATTTTTTGAACACCTCCAGGGATGGTGACTCCACCACTTCTCTGGGCAGCCTGTTCCAATTCCTGACCACTCTTTCAGTAAACAATATCCAATCTAAACCTCCCCTGGTGCAACTTGAGGCCATTACCTCTTGTCCTGTCAGTAGTTACTTGGGAGAACGAACCAACCGCAGCCTCACTACAACCTCCTTTTGCATTCTCATCTCCAACCTCAACTTCTTTCCGTAGATTTGCAGGTTTTTACAAGGAAGATGCTCCATCTCTATTTGCAAATGTAATCTGGAGGAAGGACTTGAAGCCCATAAAGTCATTTTCAGCTCCACCTGAATCATCCCCCGAGTTTCTCCATCATACAGGAGCATCAACCAACCACTACCCCGGTGTTGACTCTTGTGGTTCTTCGCTCTCTGCATCTATGTATTTTGTTGCTATTCCACCCTTTATCTTGATCGCCAGCTCTTCGCTCAGCTTCAGGGCAATGTATCTGTGAAACAAAACAAAATACAAGAAATAAAAAAAAAAAAAAGATGCACAACCTCCTGCCTTTAAAACAGGAGCTGTTACCAACCTGACCCACAAGCAGAAATGAGACGGGGAGCTCTTTTCACATCTACCCGAAACCGAGCTCACACATAGCTCTGAGTCACCGCGCTGTTCGCCTCGGGTTTTTTGGGTGTACATGGTAACTCTCAGGATCTCAGCACAAGAGACTCGTGGAAATCTCTTTGCTGTATCTACGGTGGCTGCTTTTCAAAGAGATGCAGCATAGAAGAGGTGTCTAGAACAACCAACCCGTCTTGGTGCACTGAGAGCATCCCACCCCAAAGCCTCTTCTACGCCGTTGCTCAGCATCACTGACAATATGGACAGATACGATAAGAAATGTGGGTTCCTTATTGACTCCTCGAGATGCAGATTTATGAGATGAGCATGATGTGCGCCCTTCTGAAAAGTTTCAGTTTGCAATGGCAGAAACTTTGGTTTTAACCTGATTTTGGCTATAAGAAGTTTGTTCTAGTGCTGGACCTAAAAGCAGTCTCAGATGCTCCATCAACAGATTGAGCTGAGCAGCTTCATCCAGCTAAGCTCTCTTTTTCTCTCTTTTTCTCTCTTTTTTTTTTTTCCTTTTTTTTTTTTCCCCTATTAGTACTCTACCTGCAAGGTGGTTTCAGAGTGGCTGAGCCCAGGTGCATGTGTAGGAGAACCATCTTTCCGTCCATGGGCAGCAAACTGCTCTTGGGACGTGGAGTTTTCAAAAGCATCACCCAAAGTTGCTCAGACTTGGACAACGAACAAACTGTCGCTTTCACCCCTGCAACCATCCCACAGCGGCCATGGGTGGGATTTTTACAAGACCTTTATTGCCTGTGGAGCAACCTCATCTGAGAGATTCAAGCTCCAAAATCTTCCAGAAACATCAATGCTTTGAACTATATGGTCTTCATAGTGTCTATGATTTACTGCAGAGTTTTATTTCTGTCCTCAGGGTGGATAAGTCCCTTCATTTGCTCTCCAAATATCTACCCAGGGCTGTCATCCCAAGCCATGGGAGGGCAGAAGGTGCTGGAGAAAGGAGGATGCAAATAGGAGAGCTTGAGTTTTGGCCTTACTTGGGTGTTTTTTGCTTCTCTAGCCTTTTTCCACCTTGCACAGCAAAATAAACCCACATATTAATAAGAAACAGCCTCGATTAATATGAAATATCCTCAGCAGTGTGGTCCAGGGCAGGGGAGGATGGTGAGGAGCTTACAGGTTACACCACTCTTGGTATTTGTCTCATGAGCTACTGTGCACCTTCCTAATGGGATCTGATGGGATCTTCTGTGGGAATCTTCACATTAGCCCTTTCCTTACTTCTGCTCAGAATCACAAATGCTGCAGAAGCTCCCATTGGGATGCTCTCAAAGTCCTCTTCACATCAGGAGATGCCAAAAAGCCTTTGTAGAGTCACCCTGTGCCAAGGAGCCAACTCAGGGCCTCAGCCTCGACTTTCCATCCACACCTGAATTTATTTGAAGGTATTTTTGCACCCTTGAGCATGCTCCACACCCACGAATAGCCACTGAGCTTTGGAAAACAATATTTGGCCAAAGGTTGCCACCAGGCAACAGCATTGGCCAAGCACATAAACTAATTATGGTTGAAAACCAACAATTCCTACTTATACCTATTTTTAAAAGCCTTGTCTCCCCACGGTGGTTAATTACAGATGGAGTTGCAGGTCATCGTAAGCAACACCAGCCACCCCGTGCTGCTGCTGGGCTGTATTTCTGAGGAGATTTATGTGTCCTGCCTGGATGGGAATGGATGATGATCACCTCAGAGCTAAGATCTGGAGGACCAAGCCTGCAAACAAGGGGGTAAATCCCATCTGCATGGCTCCAGCCACTGCGGGGAGGCCGTGGTGGGGCTGGGGGTCCTGTTTATTGGCAGGGTCCTGACCTCCCCCTCGCCCCGTTTATGACCCCCCCGGGACCTCCGCATGGAAAGGGGATTTGTAACGTAACACTAACAATAACACAGCGCAGACAGCCGTGACAGGGCCGGTTTCTCCTACACATCGCAGCTGGCTCCCCAGGACGGAGATGTGTGCGTGTAGGGCGAGGAGGGAGATGCTCAGCACGCAGCTTCTGAGCAGAGGGGGTTTTCTCCCTGAGGTTTGGCTCCGAGGTTGAGCTACTCCTTTTTTTCAGCAGATTTTAAAAGAGAGGAAGCTCTTGGATGGTGAGGATGGAAGGGTGGTGGCACGGCACAGCTGAGCCATGGTAGGTGGCTGTTCTACACTGAGCCATATATGAATGTGAGTGACAAAAAGGAGCCTGCCCAGAGGGTTTCGCCTTGGCTTGATGAGCAAGTTCAAGGGGTTTCTTCTCTGGAAACATGTTGCTCATCCCCCCTACTGATTCTAGGGTAAAGGAGTAAAAAAATGAGAAGAAACTACCAATTTCTGGGAGTGCTGAGAATGAAGAATCCAGCCCAGTGCTGCTTTCACGTCCATTTTCCAGAAGAAAGCAAACCGAGGACTGTGAAAGAGAAACGAGAGGGATGGAAAGGGGCATGGAGACACATCCCCATGCCGTGTCTCCAGCTCTGTTTACTGACTGCAGGCAAGTCCTGAGACATGCCCATGTTGTGGGCAATTTGTTCTCATCTCTTGGGGTGAAAACATGTGGTTGTGTGTGCGCAGAAACCAGCTTGTCCAGCCCAACTGGCTCCAATGAAGCTCCTCTCATGGCAAATCAATAGGGAAGGTGAAACCAAATGGCATCATCAGCCCTCCCTTCTCACCCCAGCTTGGAAAGGACCTCAAAATTTGTGAGCTCTTTTTATCAATCCTTTGGGAATGCGCAAGAATTTTCTGAACCTCTGAGATGCCCCATGGTCAAGTTTGTGAGATGGAGTCAGGTCTAGAAACCTCCTCAATTAAAAAGAAAAGAAGTTGAGGTTCATCTGTAATGATGACCGGATTCCGGGAACCGAGGCTTTTAGGAGAAATATAAAGAGTGTGAGACACAAAAGCAGCTCAGGTGACCTGGGATGGACGGGTAACTTCAGCAGGCTGACATATACAGAGAAACTTCACTCAGCTTTTATACTTCTTTCAAGCTTCCAGTTTTCATTGAAATGAAGCCAAACAGGGTTTGCTTTTGATCTTGAAATGCAGCCGAGAGATGCACCCTAAATACATCCAAGCCTTTCACACTCCAGATTTGCAGGGGACTATAACATCTACAGATCCATCTGATGCACCTACACCTCCTCCATCCCACTGGTATTTCCATGTATGCTTTCTCCTGCAGCAGGAGCCTACCAGGGTAGTGCTATGAGCAATCTCAGCATGGTGAACCCACAGCCATGTCTCTGGCTCCTGGTTCAGCTGAATTTAGGTAACATGTAGCCTGAGTGATGTGGTCATACTTTATCAGACTTCTCTGAAATGTCCTCCTGGAGCTGCAGATGCATTGGGTTTCTACAGAGGTTGGGCTTTGATTATGAAGGTGGACAAGATGGACATGAAGAAATGATACTTAGTGGTGGAGCAACAACCTGGGGAAAGGCAGGAGCTGGTTTCAGAATAGCTATGGGGTTTTTTTACCAGTAGGTTTTGGGCAAAATAGAAATGGGAAGACAGCAGGAGCTGCAAGGATAGGGAAAGCTATGGAAGAGGACCACTGCAAGGGAGGAATAAAGGAGATGATATAAATTGCTGGCTTCAAAAATGATGGGTTCTGCAATCAAAAGACAATGTGTGATCCACCTGAGTCTTTTAGGTTTTCAAACTCTGTGTCAGTGGTAGTGGCAAGTTTACAGCCCGTAGATGGCTCTGGGTAGTTGCTCCTACTTCCTGGGTAGTTGCTCTGTTGGATACCCAACCAGCAGAAGATGCTGCTCCAGTGCAGGGAACACTTAATTTCCTTGGGCATTTCCATAGACAAATGAGCCAGGACCCATCTCAGCACAGTTACAAGTTTCCAGTGTGATGGTAGAGATATCTGCCTCTTTATATGTGTCATGTCTTCACTGGTTGAGGAAACCAGAGACATCTGATGGGGACAGGTATGGGAGGAGTGCCAAAAACACCCCTGCCAGCACAACCACATGCAGTGAAATCAGCCTGCAAACCCAGTAGAAACCAACCAAGGACATTCTCGCTATACCTGCACCACCCAGGACAGCCATTGGATAGATCCTAAATGCTCCACAGCCGGGGTGAAGCCTACCACCTCCCTACAGACACAGTCTGGGAGGTCTGCAGCTGCAAATCGTCCATTTTGGTGTGAGGTTTGGCTCCACAGTTCTCGGTTCGACTGTCGAGACTTGGATGTGGCAAAGATGCTCAACATCCCCCACCTCCAGGGGATTTTTGGTGGCGTGGGTCCCCCCCTCTTCTTCCTCCCACCTTGTTTCTCCTACGCTCTTTCTCTTGGCACCATCTAGTGGTTGTAGGGATGGAGATGGTTCCTCTGCTTCTGGGTTGGGGTCAGAAGGCCACTCCTCCTCTTCCTCCTGCCTCCAACCTGGCTTCATTCCTTTAGGATGCCTTTGGGATGCTGGAAGTATGAAACCCAAACCCGAAAAGGTGAAAGGTCTTAGGAAAAAGGATAAACCCAACTCTTCTGGCTAATAGGATCTTCAGGAGCTATTTCCAGGTGACCCAAGTGGTTAAATTCCTCCTTGTAAAGCTGTTTTCCTTAGATCCAATGTTTGCAAATGATGCTGATTTAAGAGCCGTAGGAATAAGGCTGCACCTCCTAGGAGAGTTTACTCACAAAGATGCTGGTTGCATTTTATTTCTTTTTTTTTTTAGTGAAACCTTTAAATTCTTCCAGTGTAAAAGTTTTTCTTAAAAATACCAAACTGAAGACATCAATTATAATTTTTCAAACCATGACTATGGGTTTCCGTGTTCCTCTCAGGAAATTCCAGATGAAGGAGCGTATTTCACTGGGGGAAGAACAGCCAAATGTGAAAGGAGAAAGCTGCTAGAAATTTTTCACTTAGCTCAAGGGCTTTGAAACCCCCTGGCTCTATTTCTTACAATCCTAGCAAAGAACTTCCACTTATCCCCAAGCCACAAGCACCACCAGAAAGGTCTAGGGATGTGTCCCCATTTGCCGTGACATCCTCCAGCCCCAGAGCATCTTTGCTGCTTATGTTCAGTGTAAGCAGTAGCTCCACAGCACCCAAAAATCCCCTGAGGAACACAAAATAGCGATGGGTGTGGGAATGCTTGCAAGGAAAGGATTTTTTTTAAACAGAAAATGTGATTTCTGCTGAACCTGAGGGAGAGCAGTGCTGGCTGGGGGCTTTGGGAGGAGGAAGGGGGATTTAGCTGTGTGTCTGCAAGGCATCAGGAGAATGCTGCGGGCTCCTGCCAGTGATGGATCGGCTACAGGGGCTGCATCCAGGGTGATGGATGGAGGTGGCCAAGGGTGTCTGCAGGCAGGCTGTGAAAGCTTCATGAGTGTTTTCATCCCAAGCCTTGCACTCTGCATAACCCAAAAAATGAGCTCCTGTTGCCCACCTCTGCAGACAGGGAAGTGCCTGGGCAAGGGGAGATGGGAGCTCCTCTGCACTAATAAGGTGGAGAAGATCCATGTTTTAGGTTCCAAAGCCAGGCAGAGCAGTGGATCCCGCCGACCAGCACCTTACCAGCCCTTCTTCCCATCTCCTCCGGGCTATTTTAATCGGTCACTAAAGTGTGGCAGAAAAACCCAGTTCCGTCATTTCCTATTATTCAAAAATAAAAAACAAATGTTGGGCCGTACAGCCCGGAGTTCAGATGAGGGGAAAATCTACAAATCTCTTGGCCGTCTGGGATCTTTTGTTTATCGCTGCACTTAATCCCATTTTTGGGTCTCCCGGGCTCAGGTTCGAAAGGAAGATGAATGAGGTGCGTCAGAAGCTCACCTGATTAACTTGGCTAATTCAATGATTTTATTCTTTTCCAAGGCTGGTTTGGAAGGGGAGCAGGAGGAATTTGCAAGTGCGGAGTCCCAGCTTCATGAAGGCAAAACAAAAGGGCTTTTTTGGTTTTTGTTTTTTGTTTTCATCGGGCGGATATCAGCCAAAAAAAACACTGAGTAAAGATCAGATTTTCATTGCACTCCAATTTTGGCCAGTGCCAATGCATCGTGCCACCCTCCCCACTGCAAAAATAGCAGCTTTTCCCACAGATGCCTGTGAAATCTGGGCTGTAGATGGAGAGCAGGCACAGCAATGCCATATCCACCCTGCTTCCTCTGCTTTTTCTGAACTAAAAGGTGAAAAGAGGAAATTTTGTCATGCTTTTTGAGGAGCCGGTGTCCCGCAGAGTGATAAGTCACTCCTGCCAACCCCCAGATCCTCCCTGGCATGTCCACAGACACTTGGAGCTCACATGGGCACCGTCTCCCATCGCACACAAAGAAATCCCCAAATTTTCCCTGCGACTGAGGGAGACGGGGCTTCTCCTTAGATAGTTTCCCATGGGAAATCCAAGCCTTGCAGCAGGCAGGGAGGAGGATGCTGTGTTCATGCCTCGCTCCTGCTGCAGGATCTGGGTGAGGGCTGGGGAGAAAATGCAAAGGGCAGACCTGGGGAGTGTCAAACCTGCTATAAGTTGGGTCTTGGAAAAGAGAATGGATTAACTCTGCTTCCCAGGATGGAAAAAAACCTCTACCATGAAGACGCTTGACATCCATGCATGGTTTTAGGCACCTCTGCAAGGGAGCTGCAGCAAAACCCCCATCACTGGAGGCTTTATCCCAAATTTTATCCCCCATCCCCAGTGCACCTTTCTGCAGATGATCTATTTTAATCACGTTATCTCATCAAGTCCTCATTCCCTGGTCTTCTCCCATCTGGTTTGGGTTAGGAGCCCGTCTGCCGCGAGCATCGCCGGGGGGGCCGTGAGTTCAGCCCCAGCTCGAGCGACGGGAGCCTGGGGTTGCTGGCGGGGCTCAGCCCCAGCCGCTCGCACCCCTTGTCGTGCCCTGCCCGCCCCCATCCAACAAGCTGCTGCCTCCAACATCTGCTTCCAATCGCTTCTTCATCTGACCAGGGCTGGGAAAAGCCAAGTCTTTGCTGTGGTTCAAGGTCTTAAAGGCACCGTGTGCGGACAAAACCCACCCCCTGCTCCTGCCCTGGAGCCACTCAGCTTAAGAAAACCACTCCAGCAGGTTTTTCGCTTTATTTCATGGCAAAGAAGGGTCTTTTTATTCCACGTAAGCAAGACAGATTTGAGATTTTCTAAGAAAATTCAGCTTTTCTCCAGGTGCGCATCAACACATGCCACAGACGCTGGTCCTTGGGCTTTTTGGTGGGTGCGTGATGCATGTACCCATGCAGGATCTGTGCCTTTGCAATTCCATAGGGACAATCCTGTCCTGAGAAGGCAAATCTTTGAGCTGCCTGTAATTCTTGCCCGACGTCACGCCAGCCTCCTTCGTGCTCAGCCCATCCTTGACGTGGAGCTGAGAGCCAACGTTCTGAAAGCAACATCCCACCTCCTCGCAGTAAACCAGCTGGACACGCTTTCCAGGCCAGGCACAAGAGGGAGATGAAAAGTCAACGGCAGCCACAGATTTGGATTGGAAACCTCATTTTGTGGGAAGAAAAGAGAAAATGTTGCTAATGAAGCACAATGTTTTAGTTTTTCTTGTACTGGGGGTTGAGTAGGGAAGTGGGATGGACCCAAATAGCCCCTGGAATTAAATATTCATGGCTTGAACTGTTTTTTTTCCCACAGTGAATTGGTTCTCTTATCTGAGCAACCCATGAGTCTGACCCAACTGTCAGAACCACAAGGATAGAGACAGAGGATGTTTTTTCCAGGCACAAAATACACTTGGCCTCTGTTGAAGTGAATTGACAAGATTTACAAGAAGCAAGTGGCTGTATCAGGGTTTCACTCCTGTTGGCTTGATCCTCTCCTGTACCCAGGGATGTTCAGCAAGCACCCATCACCCTCCAGCTCTGGCCTGGATCCCTTTTCACGGTGTAGCATCGGTGCATCTGAAACCACCGTGGCCCCGTCTCCCTTGAGCATTAAAAAAGCTGGAGAGAGCATAAAAGAGCTGTCTTTAAACCACTCAAGATGTACTCAAAGCGTGGCTGCAATGAGCTGTGAAATCTCAGGGCAGAGCCAGGGCTGGGAAAGAGAAGGGGAAAATCTCTTCCAGAGCTTCAGAGGGCCCAAAACTTGCATTTTCGTGACAAAAAAAAAGCAGAAAGTGACTCCACAGCAGGAAAACTTCCTTATTCCCTCTGTGAGCAGGATGAAGCCCTGGAGAAACCTTCTGGTGGGGCTGGTTGCTAAAATTAGCCTGGAGAAAGCTTGGGAGATGGTGGAGTGAGAAAGCATCTGTGTTGCTAGAAGAGGCTGAGCTGACCATGGGCTTCACATGCAGCAGCCAAGAGGGGCTTAAGTCATTTGGGATAGCAAATTTTGCTTTATTTGCCCCAAAATTGAAATGCCAGCAGACGGCTGGTCCTACCTGCCGCCTGCCTGCTGAGCTGGCGGGGAGAATTACCGCCGATATTAATAGCTGCCCTTGTTTTCAACTTGCTGACACCGTGAAGATGGTTTTAATTAAAACTCATTAGCAGCAACCTGTTCCTGAAAATGAGCGTAGCTAACCCAATTACAAAGCCAGTTCCTTCACGATGCTGCTTTTCCCAGAAACCTGTCCTGGGCACACATGTAAATCCTCACCCCACTCCTATTCCCAGCGCTAAGGAGGATGGAAATCCAGGAAGGAAAGCCAAAAATTTGGGGTGCTGCATGGCCCGGAGTGCTGAGTGCAAGGAGGGATGATGTTGTATCCAGAGGAGAGCCCTCCCCATGGGACTCGTCCTCTTCGGAGATCTGAGGCCTGTGCAGTGCAGTGATTTGAGCTCTGCAGGCAGTTTGGGGTGTGGAAGGGCTTTTTAGGGTAAAAGTTTGAGCTTGTCTGCTGGGCATGACCTTGAGGCTGGGCTATGAGGCTCTGGTGCTAGATGGGATCCTCTCCAAGGATCTAATTCCTTCGAGCTGGGGCAGGAGGATGCTGTCAGGACCCAGCATCAGAGCTGAAGCCTACTCAGGGGAACAAGAAACCCCTTCCCACTGCAGAAACCAACCCCACCACACATGCCACCTACATCCCTAGCTGAGCAGATTCCAACAGCCAGCTCCAAGGAGTCCCAGCATCCTCAGCATTCCCACCACGGAACCTTCTGTGTGCCTCCTCTCCATCCCTGCCTCACGCCAGAGCCTTGGGTAAGGAGCAAAACTTATGAATGGCTCCTTCTCCCCCTCCACCAGCCCCTTTCACTTCTGCTTCGCCATCCCCCACAAGCAGCTGTTTCCTATTACCATAAAAGCTGACAAGGTGCAGGGCTGGAGCGGAGCCTCCTTTGGCAGGTAATTTTGACGAGAGGCAGAGAGCCGGGGCCGGGTGTCTCTGATGGGTTTCCGGGGCTGTTATCAGCCCGACGCGACCTTCTCCTGTCTATGGACCCATAGAGCAGTGGCTCAGCAACACCAGCTCTTTCCTTGCTTGGGGATGGCAGTGGGACATCCCCATTGAGCAGCTCAAACCCGTGAGTTATCTCCAAACACCGTCGCTTTTTTAATCCACCAATGAGGGTTTCACCTGTCTTCAAGAAATATATCTCTAGTGCCCCCGACTAGGACACATTTACAACCTTTATCTGCCAGCAGCAGAAATAACACAGCTGTGTGCTGGGGATGGATAAGCCGCTCAAGTTTTCAGCCGCTCCATGGTATTTCTCGCCCTGCCAAGGATATGGTACCCGGCACTTTCCCCTTGGCCACACGCAGCATCCTCAGGGATGCAGGCAAGCGGGCACTGCTGTGCTTCGGGTGGGATGCACAGCCCAGCAGGCTCTTCGGCTCTTCCCCAGCTGGGCATCTATTAATCTATTCAGGCTGTGAGGCCCACCGAGGCTTAAAGATTAAATATATTTATTAAATAAAACAAATAAATAGATGTCCCGTCTTCTGGGTGCCTGTTGATTCACTCCCACAGTCCTGCATGAAAGCAGCACCATCACTTGAAACACAACCAGTACCCCTGAGCCCCCAGACGAATTAATAACCTCCTTCCTAGGCAGACACATTAAACATCATTTTGTAGCTCTGCCCAGGGCCGGGGAGATGTGATTGAGGTGGCAGCGGCTGGAAAACACACCATGCTTCAGAGGAGAGGGAAGCACTGGTGGGGTACGGGCCCAGCAAAGGCAGTTTGTCTTCACCCTTTTTCAAGCAGGCTGTAAGACGTTCTTGCCTTGTTTTAATCCAGTTTGGGGTGCATGAGCATGTGTGAGATGGTTCAGAGTTGGGATCTTGAGTCAGAAAAGACTTTGTCCTCCCTGGCTTGGCTTGGCAGGGGCCTGCATCCTCCCTTTCTCCTTCTCAGCCATTCCTTCAGCTGAGATCATGACAATTTGGTCTCCCTAGAAACTCCGTGGTCGGCTGCGTGTAGTTTTTCCAAGCATGGCTTATCCATTTCAATTGCACTTCATTAGCCAGTAATCATATAATTGCCGTCTCTTTAACTTCAGCCCAGGCCGTGCAGGCAGCTCCCCGACGCGCTGCACATTCCCCATTAGCAGGGAGATGCCATCCTTCTCTAATGAACTTTCCAGCTCTGCCTACTCTGCCTGGACCCTGCTCCCTCTTCCAGCACCCAACCAGCAAAACCCAGACTAGGCAGAGGCAGATTTGGGGTTGCAGGGGGAGTTGACCAGCTCAGCAATGGAGGGGTTAATGCTCTTGCTTTCTTTCTCCCAAGGACATCTCCCTGAAGCGTGCGTGTCCTGCTCCCCACCAGCCACACACACTCAGTTCCCAGTTGCAATCCTATTTGCATTTTGCTAATAAAACCCACTGGTCCCCGTCCTGCTTAACATCAACCAGACCCCATTTCCCCCCTGACAGCTTCCAGGGCTGGGCAATACCTGGGTGTCTGGAGGAGGGAGGAGAGCTCCTGCAGCGAGCTCCAGGCTTGCTTTTGTCCACATTTGCTTAATTTTTCCTGGCAATTCTGCCTCAAATTACAAGGATGCTTCTCCAGAGCCTGTCTGGGAACATGCTGATCCAGAGCAACCTCATTCATCATCAGCACTTGCTGGACCCAGAAGCATCTTCTCCCACCTCTAACCCCACCTTGGCAAACAGCTCCCTGCAGCCTGGCATTGACAAGAACGAGGATTTTTGAGCCAATCACCTCTTTGTCGTGATTTTTAGGAAAACAGCAGATTAAAATCTTGCCGAGTTGGAAGGATCGAGTCCAAGTGCAACATCTGAATGGGGCCCTTCACACTGAACCCTCTTTGTGCGGCTGCTGTGACCCGTCACTGTGCTGGAGGTTTTTCACACCAGTATTTGTTGAGTGTCGGGTTTAATTATGGTGGTTTTTTATCCAAGGAGTTATCGAAAAACAGTGTTACAGGGAGATCTAAGCTCTGCAAGAGCAGAGTGAGTTTCTCCATCTCATCTATACCGAGGCAGAAAGAGGAGTTTAAGAGCTTGGGGTCTAGCCAAGGGTAGACAGATTGAAAATGCCAAGCCCAAGGTTAATTTGTCCTCAGGAGGTACCACGTGAGAAGCTGTGCTGCCCTCACCCTGTCCCTGCATCCCTTCCCTGGGCCAGACTGGTGGCTTGGGAGCTCTTTGAGAGACAAACCTGCTCCTGAAGCCCAGAAAGCAGCATTCTGTCCAGACCCAAAGTGGCTCTGAAGGGAGAGGTGTGTAGGAATCAACTCTAGGATGATGGTTGTCCTGCCTTGGGTGTTATCAACAGCAACACCTCACAGCCCATACTCTAAGAGCTAAAGTAAACATCTTATTTTTTATACATTCATTTTTTTGACATGTTTTTTCCAGAAGCACCCCTTTTTCCAAAAGCAGGACCACTTTCTGGCTCTCCCCAGCCAGCATCATCCTCACCATATCCTCACGGATGTGCAACATGCTGAGCTCTCCTGATTTTAGGGGGATGGAGCGTGCATGGGGATCCCAGGACAATGTGGGACTTGGTCCTTAGGGAAAAACCCCACTGTCCTACAAGAAGTTTGACTCCAGTGGTGGTCTTGGGTTTGAGAAGCACTTCAGGATGAAAGGAGTGATAGAAGTGTCAAATATTATGCTAAACAGCTCTGCGAGAACTCCTGGATGTTTTAGGAGCGCTGCCAGGCGGCAAGCTGAATAAAGCCAAACTCTTCCAGCGTATTTATTTTTTGAAGGCTTAACGTTGTTTAAACAGTAAGGTCAGAGCAGATAACAAGGCTGGGAGCACAAGTCCTCGATTCCCATCCTCTGCACATCAGGCAATGCTCCACATGGAGCGGTGCAAAGCTGGTACCCCCCAAAAGCAGGACAACGGGAGAAACTTTGGGGTCTACCCAGCATGTAGCTGGGTTTTCCATCATGCATAAGCTCAGCAGGACTTGTGCTGCCCATAAGAGTGAGCTGCAGCCTCAAGGATGCTCCCGCACTCCCTGCATGATCCAGGAGTCCCTATCCTGCTCCTGCTTCCTTGGGCCACCTCATCTCCCAATGGTGGGGTACAGAGGCATAGCTTGGGAGACCCAGAGGACACGGAAGCAACGGAGCCGGGCTGAGGTCATGCTTGCAAAGCTCCCTCCTGTCATTTACTGATCCTAATCAGGCTGCAGTAAAACCTGTGATTGCACATCTCATAAGCGAGATCACAGGGAGAACAGGAAATGAGCTAAGTTAATCAAATTAGATGAAAGACAAGGAAAAAGGAGTCTGAAAATCCCATCTGGGGAACAATTTTATTAGTGCTTTGCACTCCTGTAGAATATTTTTGATGGGGAGAGGTGGAGCATTAATTCATCCAGGCAGTGCCACTTAGCAACCGTGCTGTCCCAGGGAAGCAGATCAAGGCGAACATCGCTTCCAACACCAAAGTCCTGCCACTTTGGGCTGTAGGAGAGAAAATTAAGACATATTTCTCATTACAATGTTCTCCCTTTGCTCAAATTCAAGTAAACCTGCACTTGTCTTCCTTGTAGAGCACAAAGGTATTTTTTTGTCTCTCCCATCAGAGTCCTTGTCCTGCTTTTGTGGTTTGGTGAGGGGTCAGGCCTCTCCTCTCCCTGCTCTGGGTCACAGAAATGCAAATGAAATGAGCAGGACAGATCTTCCCATCTTGATCTCACATTTGGTTCCTTCTTCCTGCCTTTCCTTGAATTTCCTTAACAGAAGGAATGAATATTTCATTACATTCCTTCTGACATCGACTTCTCTTGCAAGTCACCACAAAAGCCTGGCAAAAATAGAAAAGATGAATGCAAGGTTTTGTGTATGCATCATATTAATCCCATAACTTTCCGACCACCCAACAATACAGAGAACAGGCTTGGTGCTCAACGGTGATTTTACCTTTCCCATTCTTATCTCTTTTGGGGTCCTCCTGCCCCATACAGGCTCCTTTGTGGTCAGTTGGTGACACTGAGCTTTGTCAGAGCTGGGATCTCATAGAGGCTTCCCATAGCTTTGTAGATGCAATGGCTAAGCCATATTTGGCAGCCACTGGAGGAAACATCTCAACGAAGCATCTTCTCTTTTGGCATTTGGAAGGCTGAGTATTCATTCTCTTGAGGACCAGGTGAGAGCCAAGCAAGGTGGTGACGGTTTGAAGCCAGACCAGGATGCCTTGATCCCATCTCTAAGCAAATAGAAGACAAATGTCTTGGACTGCATGTGCCTGTGTGTAAAGAAGATTATTTTTCTCCATCCCTGTATCATGAGGGAATCAGAGTCAGGCTGAGAAAGGAGAACACTTTGGAAGAGCTTCCCTTCTTCAGCTTCTTTAATGCACCCACAGTAATGTGTTATGATCCAGGGATCCAGAGCCGCAGGCCAGCCCGTTGGCATCACTTTTGGTAGTGGTGGGGCTTGGATTTCATCCTGCTGCAATCCCACCCAGAGCTCAGGTTAACTACATCAGCAGGGCAGGGGCAGAGGAGCCAACACTGCTCCCAGGCTGGTCCCAGGTGATCTGTGCAGAATCCTGCTCCACAAACATTGCAAAGCAACCAGGATCTTACAAAGCCTTGACCACCTTCCAACGCCACACAAGACCTATGCTTTATCCCACCATGAACCCACCTCGACCAGATTTTTAGCCCCTTGACCTGCCTTAACCCCATTTTCCTCTGCGTGCAAAGAGGGGGAAAGACTTTGACTTGCAAATATTGTTTCGGTTCCTCGTTGAAAGTTGAGCATTTTGAGCAGCACTGTGCTTCACCGAGGTTTCTCCATCACCCACCTCCATCTCCATTCCCTCCTGCATCATGCTTGCACCCAAAGTGGTGCCACCTGCCCAGTTTTGGGGATGCAGCAGAGATATCTGAGTTGTAATATATGCCATGGGCACACTCCCTTCCATGACTTGCCATGACCTTGTTCTCCAAACATCCATGTCAAACATCGTGATCCTCACCAGCCATCTGCTGGTACTTCAATCTTGACATATTACCCATTTATGGGCTTTTTCAGGGGCAGAAATCCACACCCACCTTCAGTATTGAGTAACCTGGAAGAAGGGTTTTCAAACTTTTGTGTGTGTGTGTGTGGCATCTTTTGTCTTAAAAAAACCCCAAAACATTGTCAGAAAGTGCTAGTTTTGTCACAACTGAAAGCGTTTGCAGGAAAGGGCTTTCAAACGAGCTTCCTGTTTCAAAAAGAGAAAAAAAACCTTTTAGAATGTCCTGAAATTGTCAAAAACATCCTGTTTTGACATTCAAAGAAAATTTGTCTTTTAGTCTGTTAAAAAATATTAATTTTCTGAAAGAATGGAGTAAAAAAAACCCAACCCCCCACCCCAAACCAAAGTAGGCTTCAAAGACCTGGGCGAGTCCAATTCTGAGCTTGGGCTTTTTGATTTATAGGTTTTGAAATGGAGCCTGGTTGTTTTAGGAAGCGACAAGGTGTTTGGTGTCTCAAAATAGAGAAAAAAAATCCCATCATGGTCAAGTCACTTGAGTGGTTGACCATCTGATACTGCTGGGATCCAGGTTTATGGAAGAAAAATCCAGGAATAACAGCATCTGCTACCAGCAGGTCCCGGTTAGTGATGGGATAGTGCTTTATCCTTGGAAATCAATGCAGCTCTGCTTTTTAGGAAATAGAGAAGAGTTGTGAAGAGCAGGTTTTAGGAGCTTGAATATGGCCTTTCTGTACCCAATGCTGCCAATGCTTTTAATCCTGGGAGCTGCTTGTCACCCTGAAAGCATCTCTGGGATGTTCAAGACCACAAGTGCCTTCAGAGCAGCGTGACTCTGCCAAGTTTTTACACCCACCTTAAATCTGGGTGCTCATAACACTCATTTCAGAGCCTGGATGTCAGACTTGTGGTCCCAAGGCTGCCAAGCCCAAGGTGTTTGAAGCCATCCATGAGATTTGGACCAAACCACCAGAGTGAAGGCATCAGCAAGGAGCCAAGCAAAGCTCAGGTCAGGTCAGAGCAAAGAGAATTGATGTTATGTGCCAAATCAGTTTATTTTTTAAAGTTAGCAAATGGTTCTTTTGACTTTCAAAAGGAGTTTTTTTTGGTACAGGAGTAGACCTTGTTGCACTGGTCGCCTTTTTAAGACCAAAATATTCTTGAGAAGCAAAAAAAAAAAACCCAACATCCAAAACATCCCTTTGGAAAATGGTAAGATACAGAAAGGATTGTCTGGACTTTTTTTTTTTTTTTGCCAAATTTTGTCAAAATTGTAAGTTAAGTCTGAGCTGGTGAAAAAATTCCTTCCTGCCCCCAACCAGCCTCCAAAAATCTGCCGTATTTTAGCAAATTTAACCACCTCACAAGCAGATCAAACCCTGAAGTGTCATCCCTGCTTGGTTTTAATCTGGCACTTCAAGATTTTTGGTGGTAAAATGGGATTATAATAGCTAATGAACTTAATGATTTATAAGCCCTGACATACTAAATTCATTAAGAAACAGTGGACAAAATGCAAATGTAGGGCTAGGGAAGGAGAACGCGTTCCTAACTGGATTTCAGATGATGAATATCGAAGTCCACATGTGATGAAAAAGCAAAGCTATGAAAGGTGTCTGCAGTCACAAAACAAAGTCTATTAAGCCTACTTGTTCTGGAGAGTATTGAACAAAGCTCAGGAGAAAAATTGGATAAAATAAATGCTTTTGATTTTCTAATGTGTTTTGAACTAAGGCCAAGGGCTCAGATGGTTTTCCTAAGAATTACGCTGGGTTGTGTGCAGGGAAATAGCTCTTTACACTCGAACAAACTCTGGAGCTGGTGAAATGCGTCCCAGCTGTGGGCTGTTGAATTCAGATGTCACTCTGGTCTTAGCAAAGCCTTCCTCCTTCGCAGATGCAAATAGGTTTAATCTTAAGCGTGCTTAATATTAAGCAGCAGCCCTAAAAGGCATGGATTAGGTGCTTCGCAGTGTCCTCTCTGTCATAGAGATGTTGCTAGAACTTACGGGGCTGTGCACCGTGGGAGCATCTACCTGTGCTGTAGGAAGCACAGGAGGGGACTGGAGGATGCTGCAGCACAAATGCAAAGCTGCTGTTGGAAAATGGGGCAAAACCATCTGGTTTTGGATGCCCTGGGGACATGAGCATAGATATCCGTGCCCTTTAGGGGTGCCAGCTCTGGTGCAGTGGGCTCAGCAATATCGCACCCCTCCAAGTCTCCTCTCTTCCATGTTCTCCTTTTGAAGCTTTGTTACTCCCTTTCATTTCTTCTTCTTTTTTTTTTTTTTTTTTTTTAATGTCTTCTCCAGGGCCAAACCCTTTTGCCAACATATTTCCTGCTTGCAAATGAGAGCAAAAAGGAGGTTTGGGGGAAAGGAGCGATCATATGGACAGTTCTGGGCCTCTGATAAAGGGATGGGGGGGGGGGCGGCAGCTCTGTCAAACCACGGCTGATGGTTTTGTGATGTGGGCTGTGTAATGTCCCATCTGGGAGAGACCCGAGTCCAAACTCACCCACTCACATATTTTCCAGAGATGTCTTGCTGCACATATGTTCAGAGGACAGGAGAAACCTGTTAAAGAGACAACCTCGCCACAACCCAATGTCGTCCTCCTCCGAGGTCTGCTCTGCTTGTAGGATCCTTATGCTGCTTGCAGTCCCGTGGTCCAGGATATGGACAAGTCTTGCCAGGAAAAGAGAAGGGAAAGTGCTCACTGGCATCTGGCCCAAGTTAACATCACGTCAAAGCCCTGAAGCTGCTTGAGATCAGCCTTGGAGGGACAGCAGTGGGGTGACATGAGGGCTCCATGCTGGGTGCAGCAAGTGGGTCCCTGCAGCAGGTTGGCAAGGGGTGGCAATGCCATCCAGCTGTTGTTTGTGTGCTAGTTCTTGGCACCGAGGGCTGCATTCTTCCATCTTATAAGGCATTTGCAGGTTTTGTAGCTGTATCCTTGAGAAAATAACATAGGAAAAAGAAAAGCTGTAAGGTAGGGAATGCAGCGTCTCCATTTTGCAGAAGTCTATTGATGGGCTCAGTGCAACGTGATGAGGCTGAATAACAAACCGATTATTATTAATTATCTCTCTGAGCAACATCTTTCAGGTCTGGCCTAAAACTCCCTCACTATAAATGCTGTCCAAGCAGAGAGAGAAACACCATGTATTCTCCCCCAAGCCTTGGAAAACCCCTCAATTTTCTTGAGATCCTCAGCTGAGATTGATAAATCCCCATTTCCAGCAGCCTTTTTTTTTCCCTACATCCCTCCAGTTCAGTGACGTAACAACTACCCTAGAACAGGATAACAGCCCCAAAATATTTAAAGGATGTAAATAAGAGGAGGGAAAACATCAGGGCTTTGCTGAGAGCATCCCCTGGATGGAATGTGTACGACAGGGCTGACATCTCAGATCATAGTGCCAAAAAGCCACCATGGATGTTTTCCTCCTTGCACATGAAGACCTTAATGTACATGATTTGCATGCTCTTCTGACACCCCTCTATGATGCAGATGGTCTCTTCCATGAGACATTTTATAAGCTTTATGAGTTTAGGACCTTTAGGAGTTTTAGGTTCAGAGCTGAACCTTTCAGTAGACCTAAAATTTTTGTAGAAAAGCTGAGTGTCCAGCGAGGCAATTAAAACACAGTGGATGCTTCAACACGTGGATCACACATGGTGCTTTAACCAGCTCCCATCCCAGGCTATGGGCCATTGAGGTGGTGGCACCTGCCATGCTGCCAAGAAATGTCACCCAGCGTGTCCTCAATACAGCACACGGGGATGGCTTGGAAATGGCCCTTGCACAACCTTGGGGGGAATGCAAGTGCTCACTGCTGGATAGTCCAGATGGAGCTGAGAAACAAGGGCTTGGCAAGCGATTTTATCACCTCTGCTCATCTCAGGGACTGGCTGCCAGACTGCTCAAAGGTCAGGGAATTAGAGATGGATGTTCGAGGAGTATCGTTTGCATCTCTCGCTGTGTTATTATGGAAAAATGTTCTTGTTCATCCATTTCATTTTACACCAGGGTATAGCCTGGCTGGCCTGAAGCTGGCAGTGACCTCTTCTTGGAGCGCCAAGACTCTTTTTGCACACAGGCAATAAAATAAATCACTTGATCTAGTTGCCTTGCGACTTATTCTCTCTCCCACCTCGGCATCAGGAGGCTGGAGCCAAAAAGCCATCGCAGCGGGGTGCTCAACCTGCGAGCCATCGGCCGCGCGTGGCTTTTGTGTCTCCAAGGCTAGAGAGTTTATAGCTTCTTTACTACAAACCATTAGAAGCCCCCCTGTGCTCTTTCCTTGCTCTTTATTGATGTTAAATCAACCCGAGGTGATCTTTGCACACAGAGGAGCTGTGCAGGACACAGGTAACATAAAATGCAGGAGGTTGCTTAGGCAAGAGACTTGGGTAACACAAGCCATCACTTGGGTAAGCTCCAAGCCACCAGCTTTAAGGACATATTTAGGCTTCAGACCAAGCTTAAAGAGTATAATATCAGGCACATGCCAAGCTCTGGCTGCTCCCTCTGACACTGAGCATCCATTGGGGAGCTCAGGGAAGGACCAGGGCTCCATAAACCCCAACTCAGTAAGTTAAAATGTGCTGACCAGCAGTGAGAAATCATATCCATCCGCAGGAGATACTGTTAATGACTTTCATCAACAAGCAAAGGAGCAAAGTCCTCCTTGGCACTGACAATGAAGTTGGGACCCACCAGACACTTGGATGCCCTGCTATTGTGTGGCTGCAATAGAAAATACACCTAATTTTCCTGAAATCATTCTTTTTGATCACGATAGCTTCAAGGGTACAGTGACATAGGACAGGAGCTGATGTGCTGGGGTACCAAGTCCCATGTTATTGCTGGCAAACCCACTATGTAATAAATGTATCATGGTCCACACAGCCAGTACTTAAAGCTCCTGATTTCCCATGTTGCGGCTGGATACTTACCCATTTTTCCGTGACAGCACAAACGAGCTGCTGTGGGAATATCTTTCCCTTCACATACTTCTCATAAGCTCCCTGAGCCACCCTTGCATTAACCCAGTTCACCAGCTGCTTAGCACCACCCCATCCACCTTTGCACTAGCATCCAAAAGGCCAACATAGAATCACAGAATCATTAAGGTTGGAAAAGTCCTCTAAGATCTTTAAGTCCAACTGTCAACCCAACAATTGACCAGTAGACCATGTCCTGAAGTGCCACGTCTACACATTTTTTAACACCTCCAGGGATGGTGAGTCTACCACTTCCTTGGGCAGATCACAACTCACTTCTTGGCTTGCTTTGCAAATCCTTCAGTCCTTACTTTTCAGAGCTCCATTCCAAAGACCTAGCCTCAGACGTTCCTGGCTTGCTGGATGAGGAGGAAGAGCACTCACTGATAAATAGGTTTCAATGCTTTTTCAACAGCATCAGTATGAGTTAGCAGAACGTTTTCACATCTCGTGCTGCAGAGAACAGGGTTTTTCTGCAGAGGAAAGCAGTGTCCTCGGATGTGCAGATGTTCTGGGGCTCTCTGCTATGGTAATAGCGCATGAAAGCAGCTTATTAGCATGCACTGGGTAATGGCAGATCTAGGATTTGTTCACTTCACTGCCTTTTAATACATAGATATCTGGCTGGTGAGTTGGCATCGGGCATTCTTTGCATGTGCAGAAATGTGCTCACACAGGCTTTGATGTCTGCAATATTCCACGTCATCTGTTTCCCAACCAACTCATCTCCTGGGCTCAGGATCACATTTGGGGAGGCTTCTGCCTGATGCCGACATTTCTTCTGACTTCGTGCAACATCTGGGGAGTTTAACACATGCTCAAGAGGGCAGCATGCTATTAATTGGACATTAAGTGGTGGGCCATGTCTGAGGCCGTTGCACATTGTATTAATTACTGAGTGGCTAATAACAACCTTCTGCCCCTGGTATTTATAGAATAATAAAAATCTGTCCATGACACTGGCCTCACATCTGGTGAAACTGGCAAACACATTTTCATTTACCTCCCTTTCCCGAGTGTGCTAATAGCTTTCAGATTTCCAGGGGGACAACTGGAGATCTTAGAGACTTATGGACATGTTGCTAATGGCTCTGGAGTGAAGGGTGAGCTGAGATCTGTACTTCAAACAGGACCGAACCCCTTGCCCAAGGTGACTTTGGGATAAAAAAGCTGGGATTTTGGTGTGTTTGGAGCTGTTTACAAACACCCCAGCTCTGGTTTTGAAACGTACCCAACCACAAAATTGAATCATCTCTGTAACCATCAGCATTTGTAACACACATCTGAGGGATGCTGGGCACCATCTCTGCAGGTGCTGGGATTGGGTGCTGTGGGTCTATGTAAGGCAGATACGACCCTTTTCTTCTGTAAGGAAGATCTGGGAGGAGAAATGCTTTCAGGAAGGGTGGAAAGAGGATGCTGAGATATTTAGGAGAGAGTTTCTTACACTAGGAAAAGGTGTACCAGGGTCTGCCTTGAAAGGGACTCCGCTCTGACCTGTGAAGGTTGAGAAGCAGAATTAGGGGTGGCTGCAGGTAGCTGCCAAGCTGATGTTGGTCTATGATCTCCAGGGCAGGTTCTCATGCAGGGGGTGAAGGATGCTGCCCTGCAAGAGGAAGGAAGCAGCACCAGGGCACGCTGCTGGGCTTGAGCATGCTGTCTGCTCCAAAAGAGAGATTGGAGAAGGGCCTGTAGTAGGAAAACTCAGTCTACCCACTCCTGTTCTTGAAATCAGTCACTGCAGATGTGTGCGGTCTCCTGCAGTTTACTCCTGTCTTGAGCAAATTTGAAATCTCAACTTAGAGTGACTTCTGAGACACTTGTCCATGTTTAGCATGCTGCTTTCCTCCTGCATTGGTTTTTAAAGGCTCTTCACAAATCCCAAAGACCTGGGCATTTCTGTGCTGGTGGTGGACTGGGGAAAATTGCTCCAGGGATGCTTAGGTGGTATCTTTAACCTAAATGAGTAGGGACCACTTATGGGAAAGTAGACACAGGGAATGCACTGTTAGCAGGTCAAATATTACAGACTGTCTGGGCCAGTTTTGTCCTGAGGTTGATACTGCGTCCAGCTCTGGAGCTCATAGCACAAGAAGGACATGGACCTGGTGGAGTGGGGCCAGAGGAGGCCCCAGCAATGATACAAGGCCTGGAACCACTCTGCCGAGAGGCCAGGCTGAGAGAGTCGGGCTTGTTCAGCCTGGAGAAGAGAAGGCTCCAGGGAGACCTTCTCGGGGCCTTCCAGGACTTCAAGGTGCCTGTCAGAGAGATGGGGATGGACTTCTAAGCAGGGCCTGTTCGCACAGGACAAGGGGGGATGGTTTTAAATGAAAAGAGGAACTTTCACTCTAGAGAGAAGGAAAAAATTTTCAATGCTGAGGGTGGTGAGAGCCTGGCGCAGGTTGCCCAGAGAGGTGGTCGCTGCCCCATCCCTGGCACCATTGCAGGTGAGGTTGGCCGGGGGTCTGAGCAACCTGCTCTAGCTGCAGATGTCCCTGCTCCCTGCAGGGGAGTTGAATGAGATGGCCTTTAAAGGTCCCTTCCAATTCAAACCATTCTATGATTCTAAGATTGTATGATTCTATCATGTGGCAACCCCAAGGCAATGGAATTCCATGAGTTAGTGTGTTCGCTGCTGTTTTCTGCTATAGTTTCATTCCTCCAGAGCAATCTTGCTGGTTTGGAGAACCTAAGCTGATGATCTCTAGATCCAGACTCCCAAATAGCCTGAAAGCAATAGGTTTGGAGGACAACAAAGCAATTACAGGATATTTCTTGTACGTCTGCAAGGACTTAGTTGGCCAAAGGAGTGCTCTTCTCTAATGTTTTTGGGGAAAACCTATGGTGGGATTTCTTTTTGTACTTGTAGGAGCAGCAGGGAATAGGTTGAGGATAGGGAGCTCATAAAGAGGCATCAACCTCTTCATTACCCAGGAGACTGCTAATAATGTCCGAGCTGTCCAAGCTGCTCCACACACATAGCTGGGAGGATTCATCCTGCCGTCTTCACCCTGCTCCTCCCTCAAACTACTGCTGTTCTCCGAGATAGAGCCCCGGTTTGTCTCTGCTACAACTCCGCATGAGCCTCACTCGCCTGGAGGAAGTTATATCACCCTCCAGGAATTGCTCGGCCAAGCGACACACTTGAAGGTATGTGCCACTCGTAATCGTCTTTGGCGGTGAGCCAGAGTTCCCCCTTCCACACTGTCAAAGACTCTCTGTCTTATCGCCGGTCAGGAGGGCATGATGTCATTCAGACACCAAAGCAGGAGCCACGGGAAAATGAAGCGTTGCTTTAAGCCCCTCGTCTCTTAGTTAAAATCTGGCAGTTCGCAGCAAAAGGCTTCCCATGGCCCTTCATTGGGCCTTATTCTTGGGGAAGTGGCCAGAAATAGCCTCCCTGTTGTTGCTTGTAAGCACAAAGGTCACTGAGATGGGGGTGAGCCCCTGCACCAGTGAAGGGAAATGGCTTCCAACCTTCCAACCAAGGCCTTCCAAACAAAGCCTTCAGACCCAGGTTTGCCTGAGTCACATGTGTTGAGCTCAGTGTTGCTTGAAGTCTTGAGCGATCACCTGGAAGTGGTGAAAAGCTTTACATTGCTAAGGGAAGTGAAAAAGCCTTCTGAAAATGTACCACGGTCCATCCAATGGTGCCAAAAGGCTGCATGGTGACTTTCCTCCCTTGTACCTTGGTTTGGTGAGAACTTTATTTTGGCTTGCAGGAAGGTGATGAACTTGAAGTCCACCAAGGGAGACCATAGTACATTGTAGAAGGTGGCCAGCTACATCATAACTAGTGGTATGATGGTTTTTGGGGGATAGTGAAACATCTTGTGGCCACTTCCAAGCATGCAACATGCTCACGCCCTCGTGAGCAGTGGGATGAGGTTCGTGTGGGGCATCGGGGAGCACTTTACATTAATGTTGGTCCTTTGAGACTTCCTGTCTAAAATCCTCTTTCATCTGATCCCCTCCCTGATGCCTTTCCCCCCACACACACTTGTCACCACTTCTTCTCCCAGCTCTGGAGACATCTGCTTTGCCCATGTCCTCTAGAAATGCTGAGGGGAGGGTGAGCTCGTTGGGAGAAATGTCATAGTTCTCGCTGCTTTTAAACAATAACTTCTGAAAACATCTGAAACAGACATAATTCTCCTTTTCAAGAGCCCTATCTGAGCAGCTCCCCAAATGCTTGGCTCTGTCTTCAAAGTTGGCGTTTAGCTATAAATAAATAGCATTTCATTAAAAAAAAAGAAGGGGGGGGGGAGAAATTAGCCAAAAAAACTTCTACAAGCAGAAGCTTAACCAAAGCCAGATAATGGGGCAATATGGATTTTTATTTTTATCCACATGGGTCCATGTGCTCTTTATCTCCCACTGTAATTTATCCTTATAAATTAGGTTCATGATATTAAAATAACATTATAGCCTTTACCTACCACAGAGAAAGGCAGTGGAGTTTCATCAAGTGCTTTGAGATCCTTAGATGAAAGGGACAATGACCTTGACCAAAGAGCGTATTGTTAATAGTTAGATGCGTGCAAACACTGCTGAGTAGGGAGAACGTAGTTAGAGATGAACCTTAATTGGTTCTTAATTGACAGATTCGTACCCATTAGGCTGATGCTGGATAAGGAGAGTCTACAATTACTGCTAACATCTGTCTTGAAGCTGAGTTTGTCTCCCTTCCAGAATGGTCAATCTCAGCATCTGATTGTGCAGTCTCTTTTTCTCCCCGTGCCTTACCAGTGTGGCACCTTTGCCCACCGATGTGCCCAGAAGCTTATTCCCACCCACAAGGTTAGACAAGCTGTTCAAACCTTTCCCCATCTTCTCTTGTATCATTTAAATGATGCCCACCCAGGATCTTAAATCACTACAGCATTATGGAGAATGTTCACTTAAGCTACCCACCATCCCCAATGTTCATCAAAGCTCCATGGCTGGGAAGTCCTCTCCACCCATCTGAGGCAACACTCTCACCCAAGTTGGGCTGGTCATCCAGTATGAACTTCAGGGCTTTTAAGGAAAAATCTCTTGGATTCAGGCCAGGATACACAGAAACCAATGCTGCTGAGTCAGAAAAAAGCACAGGAGTTGCAAAGTCAAACCCTCAGAGCTACAAATGGTCACCGAGCCTGATCCTGACACTTGGATTTCCTCTCCCCTAGGCTTTTGTGGGAGTCTGGGGCTGTGTTTCCCTCCTCTTCAAGGGGTTTCTTGACTCATTATCTGCTTTTGTGGCTGTGGCACCAGCATCATTTGGCTTTTCTGCTCCATGCACAAGTTGAATTTGCTGCTGCTTTCTCCAAGCCTACGTTTCCTCTAGTTTTAACATTCCCTGAGATCTTTGATATAAAGGAGCACTTTTATCTGTTTGCAACATAGACATGTTAGTTTGGGGTTTTCCCTTCTCAATCATCTTTCCAACGTCTTTGTTCAAGATATATCTTTGACTCTTTAATTTTTACTCATCAATGGTGAGAATTCAGACTCAAATATAAAATGGATGTTTCATTGTTAGATTCACACCACTTGACCCTATTGATTGACCCTGATGCTTGTCTCTAGTGATTTCAACAGAGGAGCTGCACCCATTTTTCTAGAAATATTCACACCTTCTTGAGGCAGTTGTGTTTTTCTATGACAATGGGCAACCCAAGAGGGCAGGAGACCCCACGTTTTACCCTTTCCATCTGGAGATAGTCAACACGGTGCCATGTGAGTCTCTTGTCTCCAGCTCAGCCTCTGATCTCTTCCCAACCTGGGGAAACCCTGGGGATTTCAACCCTGTCCCACATGAAACACATCGACCACTTTCTCCCATGTTGGCTCCCAAGGAAAGATAAAAGTAGTTCCAAACTTTAAACAAAGCTTGGGCTATTAATACCCAAGCCACAGAGGTACGAGTGATGTCCTCTTTGCAAACCTGCCCATCAGCAGTGCCCCCTTCCTCTTTTTCTCCAAGCATTGTGGTACCATAAAGACTAAGTATGGACTCTGCGGTGTGGCACTCAAAAGTAGCATCAAATGGTGTTTGAAAGAAGAGCCCCAGAGGAAGAGCATCACTAGACAGTGGGGATTTCCAGTGAGTCATACCTGGTACCAGAAATGCTTGAAGATGTTGAGGAAAAGGGAGACAAAGAGCACTGGGCTGGTTTTTACCTGCAGCCACCTGCTTATCAGATGTGCCTAGGGTAGATTTTTGGGTTTTCTCTGAAAAAAAGTGCTTTTTCTTCGAGTTCACTGCAGACGTGGCAGTGAAAACCCCTGGGGAGCTGTGTAACGTGCCTGGACAAAAGGGAGTTTTGACGTCAAAACCTTGCTCAGAGCTTTGCCCCCTCCATAAGCCTCTGCCTTCTGCAGCACCCCAAAGGAGAAACAAAAAATGGGTCAAGATGGGCAAAGAAATATTCTGCATTCCCTCCTCTGCACAGCAAGCATTTTTCACCTTCTCCTAACCCCCCCCCCCAACCCCGAATCTTCCGTTCAGCAAAGAAATCATGTTTTCTTTACCAGAAAAATACAGTTCCCTCAATTTAATTTAATTAGAGCTGCCTTTGACCGTGGTCTTCAGACCAGGAAGATGAGTGCCACATGCCGTGCGCGGCTCCTAACCCCAGCAGCTCCCCTGCCTCCTCAGGGACTCTGTGCAGGACAGACACGAGATTAGTGCCTGAGAATGCCTCGTCCAGCCCAAGTGCACGGAGATAAGAGATAAAAATACGTCTGCCTTGGGTATGTGTCTTTTTTCCTCTGTTGCTGGAGCTAATAGTCTGATTTTTGCTGGACGGCAGTCTGCCAGCGCCACCTCTTGGTCCACAGCTTGCTGGCTGTGCTCATCCCACCACTGTGGGCATCTCCATCAAGTCACCATGGGCATCTCCATCTCCGTCCTGCCACCATGGGCATCTCCATCCCACCACCATGGGCATCTTCATCCCACCACTATGGACATCCCAATCCCACCCCTGCATGCATCCCTATCCCACTGCCGTGAGCATCCCGCCACCGGCATGGATGCTTCCCACCTCCCTCCTCAATTTGGTTTCCCTGGAGGGTTCAGACGCAGGGTATGATAATATACCTGAGGTCTGCAAAGCATTAAAGCGAGGATATTGTCAGATGGATGAGCTCATCAGGGAAGCAGGCCAGACACATTTGTTACCAGGGAGAGAAACTACTTCTTGCCCTGACCCACTTCTAACTTGCTTTGTCTTTATTGTTATCTATCAGCACCTTCCTTACTCTTTTGGAATAGTTGCTTAGTTCCTGTCCTTGACCAGCTTTTCCCTCTCCCTTGTATCCTCAGCAGCTGCTGTAGGACCTGGCATGTTGGGGAGGAAAGGAAATTTTTCTTCAAAGAGCCTGTTCTCTCTTCATTCCACAGCGTTAAGAAATCACCGTTATTTCCAGGCAAATTAGTTCACCTTGTCGTCAGTGAAGATTTTTGGCAAAAATTGAAGATCTCTCTAGTTTTCTTTGTTTCTTTGAGGGAAAATACCCTATGAAAATCGAGGCCAGGCTGCTGTAGAAAACCAGAAAGGGCTCAGTGCAATGAAGCCCTGCCTGGCATCCTTGGTGTCTGGGTAGAGCTGTTTTCCTGGAAGGACTGAGCAAAGCCGCTTTGTTCCAGAGACCTCAAAAGACACCCGAGATTGATCTCTTGCTGACATCTAATCCATGAGCTTGTGAAGCTTCTCCTCCTCAGCAAGGTGATGTTCCCCACAGGTGCTCTGTTGACTCCCCATAGACATTTGGGGGAAGAAGAAAATTTTGGATCCCCCAAACAGTTTGAAAAGTAAAGGAGATGCTTTCAGCTCTTGGGCTGCAGCTATGCCCAGAGATGGAAGAAGGATGAAAACCCCTTCAAGTGACAGTTCCATGCCTCTGAAGCTATGGAGAAAAATAACAAAGCAAAAACATGGAAAAGAACTTGGCAAGCTGCGTTGAAACCCAAACTTCTCAATTTACCCCCAAATATATTATCTCCTTGAGCAGAGTACAAAAGCTCACCAGATCTATGGGCCATAATGGATGGAAAGAAGCACCATTTTCACCCATAAAATCAAAGGGAATGCGGCCAGGCAAAACAGACATCAGCAAGGGCTCAGGGATGTGGATGAATTGCTCAGATTTTAAGTCACCTCTGTCTTTTATGAGATTTTGTTTCTTCCTGACTCTTTTTCCTTCCTTGGTTCCTACCTTTCTGCAATTTTATTTTCTAATTTTAATGGGGACTGAGCACGGCAAAGGGAGGAAAGGGGCAAGGGCAGGAAGCTAGAGAGGGTGCAGAGGTTAATTTTCTAATGAATTTGGCTAATGGGAAAGATGCCTTGGAGAAGATCGCTCGATGGCAATTTAAAGGCAATTTCAAAAGCCAATTAAAGCATTTTCCAACTCTTTCACCCATGACTCTTGCAAATGCTTTTCTGAACTCTGCTTGCTTGAGTTTGGCTTTCGTGGCAGGAAAATAGACTGAAAGCAGAGAGAGGCTCTGGAAAGCGAGGCTGTGCTCACCGATGCAAGATGCAGTTTGGCATCGCCTCTTCCAGCGACTCATCTCACACGTGGGGCTTGCCAAAATAACCAAATAAATAAAATTTGAAGAAAATAGAAATAAAGAAAAAAGGAGAAGCCTTCTCTTGCTTCATAACCATCTCCTCCTTGGTGGGAACAAAAGGATGGGATGATCCCATTTCAGCAGAACCGGAGGTGTCCGCGTGTCCTGGACGAAGCACAAGGAGGGGAAGAAGAGATCAGGTGGCTCATGGCTCTTCAGCTTCTCTAAGCCACCACTAAATTAACTTCAATCAGACTTGGAGACCTCACAGAGCACATGGAGGGATGTGGTAAAAAGGCTTTCCCTTCATATATTTGGGATTAACAGCTGAGTCTTCAGCAATTTTGCCTCCGCGGGGGAGGTTATGACTCCTCCAGCTTGTGCAAAGCTTCAGCTGCTCCATGTCCTGGTTATAGAAGTGACCAAACTCTCAAAAAACAGGACTCCGATGATTCAAATCCCCAAAACACCTCCTGAGTTGGGGTTTTGAGGACTTGGACTTCAATCTTTGGGCCAGGAGGGCTGCGAAATGAGCCATAAAACACACCCATGTGTGTGCACACCATGAATTCATTAAAGGATGTATTTCTATCTATATATATCTTCATCTCACATCTGTGTGTTTAATTCCTGTTTCCTGGGGTTGTAACTGCACCTGAAGAGAGACGCTAGTTACCACCATCCTCAAAAATAGACCAGCTCTTTGAACACGTGAGAAAACAACAAGGAAGACTTTGAGATGGATGGATGGATGGATGGATGGATGGATGGATGGATGGATGGATGGATGGATGAGCCATCTGCCTGCAGCCTGTGATGGTGCAGCAGTGAAACAAGGGTAGATCTGAACAAACCTACCTCCTGAGATCTAAAAATCCTCCAGTGCAGGTAAATTCCTGCCTGTCTTGCCTTGTTCCCCCAATCGACCTCACACAGCCCCCCAAGCATTGCAGTGGGCTGTGCTAATGTCGTGTCTCTCCGCTCTCTGGGTGACTTAGAGATTTCAAAGGGAGGTGATGGTTTTACATGGCCATCTGTGCATTCAGTTTAACACACATCTGACCTCAGGATAGGAATCAGCATGGTCTGCATTAGAAAGAATTACAGTTTTCCTGGGATTTTTATTCTTTTTTTAAAAAAAAAGCAACTTGCCAAAATGATTGTCTGGCAAAGAGCGAACTCCTGTGCAAAAAACGTGTTTGGTGCTCAAGTATTTTTGGCAAATCGGGGTGGATTTGAAAGCCCGCGCACTCTTTCATCCTTTCCTCTTGGAAAGAGGAACAGGTCCGAACCCAAGCAATCGAGCAGCTGCCTTTAGTGTTTCTGACGGTTAGTGTTTTTGACAGGGCAAAGCCATCTGGGTTAAAGAATACAGAGAACCTGCAGACAGGAATGAAGGGAAAAGAGGCTGGAGTAGAGACCCGGGCTTGTATAAAGCAAAACCTGAGGTCAGCGGTGAGATCCTGCGGGGCTGAAATGTTCTGAGACAGCTCCCAGGAGATGGTAACATTAAACATGAAAAACAGAAGATGATCCACAAGATACAGAAGGCTGGGGAGCTGAGGGAGCATCCCACGAGGAATAAAGCTGCCAGGGTGCAAAGGTTAAAAGCAAAAGCCAGGGTTCATTTCGGGATGTTCATAAAGCAATACATTGTGTTTTTTGTTCCCAAACCTGCAGGATTTTGCAAGTTAGGACCTGGGAATATCGTGGGTTTTGATGATTTTTGTATTACTTTGTTCTGGAGCTCTAGGCTTGAGCCTAGGAGCTCTCTCTGGATGGCAGCTCATGGTATCTCTTGCTGAGCTGAGATACAGAGCTCTCAGGTTCCTTGTGATCTCAACTGTGTAGTTTGTAACTGGGGGAATCCTCTTGAATATAGACCAGCAGAAAATTCTAATTAATTGGAAGATAAATGAGCAGGCTGCTTGGAATCAGCTGGAGACACAGTCCCTTGTGTTACAAAGCCAGCACTTTCCCCTAAACTTCAAGCTATTTTTAATTTGCGATGGCACATACTATTGCTTTTATTTTTTCCCAGTCACAAAGACAATGTGTATGGATGGTGTCGGGTTCAAAAAGTGAGAGAAAGAGATTGTGGAAGGGAAAAAAACAGCAAGAAGAGAGGAGGACCTGCACGAACTAAACTCAGCACTGACCTGGAGCACGTAGCTAACCCTTTCTTCGCTTAATTTAGACCAAGTGTAGGTGTATTCCGGGGGAATATTTGGATCCCTAATTAAGAGTAATGATGTCAAAGGAAGTGCAGGCATAGTGAAAAGGGATCAGAAAAGAATTAATTGACTAACACGGGTGTTCAGAGCACAGACTTTAAGCTATTTCTGTTCCTCCTTGGGCTGGAGTGAAGCCAAGGTAACTCAATGGGTTGTGTGTGGGACAAGGAGCAGACGGCCCCATTGCACCCTGTGCACACCCAGTGACGAACTCATTGAGCTGGTCTCATTCCCAGGTCATTTTTCCACGTGGATTCATTTCAGCCTCTAGTTTTCAGACCCTCCAGAGAGCACTGGAAGGAAAAAAGTGAACTTCCTATAGAAGACAATGACTTTGTCCTCAAAAAGGGTGGAAAGTCCAAGCTTGAGACAATTCAGCAGCTACAAGTTGGGGTAGATCAGTGAAGTGCCAAGGGAATGAATATTGGAGAATGACTGCTCCTAAAATGATCCTTTATTTGTTGGCTGCTGGTCACAACCACTGACCTCAGAGTGCTAATAATCCTGAAGGGCTCTGGAGGCTTTTTAGCATGTGCATTTTAATGTAATAAGCTTTGGCATCTAAAATGTTTTTTCCCCTTTTGGCTTCTCCTTTGGGCTCGAAAACAACAGGGTCAGATCAGTCTTGGAGCAAAGGGATGAAGACAACCCTTGCTTTAATGCGCAGAATTATATCATCAGCGGCCAGAGGTCACATCCTGCTGTCTTTTTTAAGATAACTCCAGCCCCCTCTCTATTTCCCCAGTCCCTTATAAACCTGGCTCGACCCATACCCCGTAGCAGCAAGTCTACATACCGCAACATCTTGGATTAGTTACGAGCTTTTCAGATGAGCTCCAACTCATATTTCATATCATTCCCCTCCAGCCGTAAGATTTGAGTTTGTCACATTTACTGGAGACTGAAGTACAAGCATGTTTTATTCATTATCTGTCCTCTTCTCCGCAACAAGCACCTGCAAAACATTTCGGCTCTAGACCGGATCAACAAGGCTTCATTAGGCATGACACTTTCTCCCCGGCTTGGATGATGAAGCTGCATTTTATCCTTGCCCTTCTAGGCTGCAAAATTGCCTGGAGATCATCACCTTGGAAGAAGGCAGACATCCAAGACCTCGTGACTGAGGTGGGATCAAGGTAATTACGCAGCCCAGATGGTTGTGAGCTCAGGGATATGGAGTTATTGTAGCCTTGTAACATCCAGAAGAAAACACAGTCCTACTTTATCAGCAGGGGAATAGAGGAGCATGGCTTTTGCACAGTCCCCTATGGGGAGTTTGCAAGTTACTGTGAGAAGACAAGTAGGTTTAGACTAGAGAGCAGGAAGAAATTGTTGCTGCTGAGGGTGGTGAGAGCCTGGCCCAGGTTACCCAGAGAGGTGGTCGCTGCCCCATCCCTGGAACCATTGCAGGTGAGGTTGGCCGGGGCTCTGAGCAACCTGCTCTCATTGTAGATGTCCCTGCTCAGGGCAGGGGGGTTGGACTAGATGGGCTTGAAAGGTCCCTTCCCACACAAACCAGTCTGTGATTCCTTATTTTAACCAATAGTCGATACTGGAGCAGCAGTTCAAAGGTCCCTTCCCATTGCAGCCCCAGCCTTTCCTTCTTGCCGGATCTACTCTCTTGGCTGATGAATATTTATTGGAAACAAAACAGAAAAGCTTCACCAGGAGAGGCAGAGAAGCTGTTTACCTGCAAAATTCAGCAGCTCAGGGGTGAGCCTTGGAAATAGGGGAGAAATAAGTCCCTCTTCTGAACAAGGTACCGCTGAGGTTTTAGTGCTGCTTGTCAAGCTTAAATAATTTAAAAATTGTGAGTGAGCTGCAATATCTGGGCCAGAACGTGCTCCTTGGACCATGAGCATGACACCTTTGCCTTTTGGCTATTTTTTGCCCACCAAATAGCTCCCCTAGACCCTGCATGTGTCCTGCCAGCCTTCCCTGGGAACAGAACTGTTGCCAGCAGCTCCATTCCCAAATACTTGCAAGTTTGGGGGTTTATTCCTTTACACAAATCACATTTAACACTGCATTGCTCTTTGCTTCCTCCCTTGCGCATCCGCGCCCCAGGAGCCTTCGTTACATCGCTTTCCTTTTAATTATCTTCATAAACGTATGTTTTTTCTCTCCTCGCCTTCCCTCTTTCATCTCCGAAGTCTTTAATCACTTGTTTTCCTTCCATCTCTTCTTGAGTTTTCTGACGTGCGCAATAAAAAAGCCAGTAAAATATTCATGAAGGGACACGGACCCAGGATCGCTGTGATCCCGCCGATGAGATGCCTATTGCCACGTAATTAAAAGATACTGCCAATAAAGCAAGATACTGTGACGCTACTTGAGAGGGGCCAGGGAGATGCAAAATCTGATTTCCAAAGCTCTTTATATTTAGCATTACAACAGTTGGTGGTTAAAGCTATCAAATGGAACAGCAGGTAAAGACGTCCCCTGTGCCTGGGGGCAAAGCAGTGGCATGTGTTTATTAAGAGCTAAATACAGAAATGAGCTTTGAAATATCAAAATTTCACTTTCTGGAGGGTAAAAGCATGAAATAATCCCAAGAACTGCTACATTTCAGAGCCAAAGGCCTTTAGCTGGGGAATGGGATTGCAAGGGCCGGGTTGTGTCTGGCTGTCACCTCCTCATCTCAAGGGCTTCCACAGCTTTTTTATGAAGGACCATTTCTTTCCCCATTTTCAGCCTGGTGATTTTTTTTCAAGTGGTTCCTGATCCTTGCAGTGGCAAAGGCACAGATTAAAGGGAGGAAAACTGTTGAATAATCTCTTTGAAAAATGCTGCAAGATTTGTCGCATCAATTATTCAGCACCCAGGCGCAACCGGCTCTTGATGGAAGATGCTGCCAAGGCAAAATATCCTTTTCTGTGCAGCTTCAGAGCAGGAAAGGGTCATTCCAGGGGAAAAAAAACCAAACACTTTGGCATTGTCCAAAAGCTCCTTTATGTTTTTCCTAAAGCTGCCGGGAAAAATGGTTGGTCAGATTCATAGAATCATAATATCATAGAATAATGGAATCATGGAATAATAGAATCTTAATATCATAGAATCATGGAATCATAGAATGGTTTGAGATGGAAGGGACCTTGAAAGCTCATCTAGTCCAACCCTCTGAAGACCTGGCTGAGGAAAGACAGACAGAGATTTATCCATGCTCCAGCAGAAAGGGAGGATGGATCTAGTAGCCAAAAGCCACTCCCCTCCACTTTGGGCAACCATCATCCCAATTTCCAGCTATGATGGGCAGAGAAGGACCACGGCAGGAGCTGGACCCATCCCTCTTCACCCTGATCTTGAGCTGGTTCGTTTTGCTGGAAATAAGTGAATTTTCAAGACGTCGGAGAGGAAACAGCCTTTCATCCTTTCGCCTGCCTTCCTCATTACTAACCTGTCTGTGCGCAGCCAGCTTTGTCATTGTGTGGCTCCGAGTGGTGTTTTGCCAGGTTAAATATCAGCCCGACCTCTGATTAGATGTGTCCCTGGGGGCACCGCTGAATTTTGCTTTTAACCCCTCATTACTCCCTGCCCTTCCCTCCCATCCCCTGGCCAGGCCTCCCTGCCCTTTCCTGTTATTGTCCTGCCTGCCTCTGATAAGATTAAATACATGCCCTTCCAAAAAAAAGCCTTTTTTTTCCACCCCCTCGTACCTTATTGTTCTTCAAAGGGATGGGGAAGACACGATCCTGCTCCCAGCTCCCACCAAGAGCAGCCCGTGATCTATGAGGCTGGATAAATAACCCCGAGTCCCTGCGGTGCGTGAGAGCAGCGGTCATGGAGACACCTTCCTTCGGGTCTTCTAATTCAATGCCAGGGCTGTGAGGGACCTTTTTTTTCTTCTTTCTACTTGTTTCTTTCTTTTGTTTCATTTCTATTTGTTTCTTCCTTTTTTTTTCTTTCTAGATTTTCTTTTTTTCTTTCCATTTTTTTTCTATTTTTTCTTTTTTTTTCTTTCTATTGTTCTTTTTTTTCCCTATCTTTTTTATTTCTGTTTTTCTTTTTTTATTTCTATTTTTCTTTTTTATTTCTATTTTTCTGTGTTCCTTTCTAATTTTTTAATTTGTTCTTCCTTTCTTTTTTTTTCACTTTTTTATTTCTATCTTTTCTTTCTACGTGTTCCTTTCTGTTTTCTTTCTTTTTTCTTTCTCTTTTCTATATTTTCTTTCTAATTTTTCTTTTCCTTTTTCTTTTGTTTTTGTTCTCTTTTTCTATATTTCCTTTCTCTGTTTTCCATTCTATTTTTTATTTCTACTTTTTCTTTCTCTGTTTTCCTTTCTATTTTTTCTTTCTACCTCCCTCCTATATTTTATTTCTGCTTTTTTTCCCTTCTATTTTTTTCCCCTATGACAACTGAACCAACACTCCACGGGCTGCCTGTGAACCGTTTGCCCTCCGAATCCCTTTGGTTCTGATGATGCCGAAGGTTTATGATGACTTGGGGTTGGGGACTGGTTCTATATGTGTCATGCTTTTTCCTCAAAGCTGTATCTGGAAAACAATTACCTACAGCAAAAATATGGAGCTGCTTTGCATTTTCACTACAACGTCCCTGACAGGGAAGAGGGGAGAGAAAAAAAAACCCCTCAAATGAGCCCCAGGTGAGGCAAAGAGATGAGAATTCACTTTGGTTTAGTCTCAGGTTGCTGGTGAAACATGGTTTTGTTTGTAGGGAAGGGATAGCTCGGGCGGAGGGATTTTATTATATGAGTTTATTTATAGGGCTGTTTCCTATGGGCTTCAGTTGAGCTGATGGCATGGCTGTGCCAAGAGAAGTCAGCACATTTACATCTCTCTCTATATATGTTAAAAAATAAAGTTTTCAGCCTAAAAAAGAAAAGACAGGTGCAGGTTGAGCTCTGGCAGATGTTATTTTCCCTGTTCTGGGGTGGGAAAGCAGAGCATGGCTCTTGTGCTGCATGTGCTGCAACCCTGAGAGAATAGAAAGTAACCCCTGAATTTAATATTGCCACATCCCAGGACCTCCCCAAAGCCATTTATGAGCAGTTCCCCTCTTTGCGATAACCTCTGCGCAGGCAGGGAGTGGTGCTGGAAACTTCTCCTTCCCAAAGGCCAGAGTCGGTGTGTGGAGTGGAAAAATGTCCTGATGCCAAGAGGTTGATGTGCCAAGGATCTGCCCCTGGTGTCCGTTGGCCATCAGAAGGGTCAAACATCATCAGATTGCCTTGTGGATAGGAGTCAGGGTCCAGCCCTGCTGTTACCTCCCAGATCACTCCCATAAAATGCCCATGGATGGCAACAGGAGCACTTTCCTTCATAGCTTAGACAAGTTAAACTGGGGTGGAAAAATAGTCCCCCATTATGTTATCATTGAACTGATGAGCTAAAAACTCTTTTTCTTTCCTATTTTTTGCCTCACCATCAACTCCAGCAGTTTGAGGGACAGGGAAGCTGCTTTGGCCTCATCCCGCCTCTCCATTTGGGCAGCATCCAAGATTTCTCTTGGAGCCCTCGATGGGTCCTGCTGGTCTCTGCAGGAGATTTGGAGCATCCCCACCTCTTTTGCCTTCAGATGGCAGGTAATAATTTACTCCAAGATAATGCCTTGTGGAATACACCTGAACTCATCCCTCTCTGAAGAGACAGCCCAGCACTCCATGCTCCAAACCGGATTGGAAATTACAATTATTGTCCCATAAATATATATTGCAACCCTGCAATAGGGAAGGGGAAAAAGCCCCAAACCAACAAAACTATATTTTGTGGAGCAAAATTCTGGTTTTTTTTTTCTTTAAAATCACCAAACCATTTCAAATCACGTTAATATTTTAATATTTATGGCTGCTCTTGCCACGCATAATGTCCTATAAGCAGAGGTACCGTATGGAAAACTTCTTCCCGGAGGCATCACGTCTGTTACCCTCCAGATCTTCCTTTCCTCTTTTCCCAAGGCTGGAAAACTTTTGCCTTCTCCAATCCCTCCCCAAAATCACCATGAATTTTACAGCAAATTTCCTTTCTCACAAGACAAAGGGTACAACCTCCTCTCATTAAAATACCCCCATCCCCCAATTAACCCATCTCTCCCCCAGCCCGTAGGCAAAAAAAACCCCAACATCTAATACTCCCCAGAGCGTGTCCAGGGCTTGACAGCCTTCAATAGGTTAATTTTTCAAAGCGGTAAGCTGATATTTCTGCATAAAATGCACATCTGCAGGGTAAATGCTATTAAGTGTCGGTGAATTATGGCCCCAGAGTACAGATCACTTCAGCCTTAATGCTACAAGCACCTTAATGTTTTTTTGAATGAAGTTGCTGCTAATTGCTTCCATATGATGTCTTTTTATTTATTTATTTATTTCATACCCCTACATTTTGTTGTCCTGCCATGTAGGACACTATGGGGATCCTTTAAAGTGGGATTCATGGCCACTTGCGGGTGGGTTTTTGCATGGGGTGCTTGGCGTGGAGTTGTCCTCACAAGGGTTGCTCTTATCCCTAAGCCCAAGGAGAGTGAAATATGGAAAATTCAAGAGCTTTTCCCCACAAGTTGAGGGATGAAAGTCCTGCCTTGCTGCCCTGCACTGATCCTTAGATAAAGGTCTGTCTTTAGCTTCTTTTGGTGCATTCTAGCTCAGTTTTTCTCAATGCAGGACTCAAAGGTGGCTTTTTTTTTTCTCCCCAAGGTAGTGCTGTGCTCTCCACCTGCATCTGCAGCCTCATCTGGGTTGTTTCATGCTACAAGTCTATCACAAGTAGCCGAGGCTACTGGAAGCAGAAGCAAAACCTCCCCTGTGAACAAGCTGGAGTGAAAAAAAGGACTTTTTAGGAGCAAATTTTGTGGGACTGATGTAGGAAAGGGGAATAGAGATCCCTGGAGGTTTTGCAGCAGTTTCTGGTCCTCAGAGGTGTCTCCAAAGCCACAACATTGGCCATACAGGTGATGGCAGGAGAAGGGTGCTGAGCATTTCTCATCTCAGCATCCGAATCAGACCGCTTGCTGCATCAGATCCGAGTAAAAACCCAAGGAAATAATACCTGGACATCTCAGATTGCACCTTGGGGGCCATACAATCATTTGAACATCAACCCAAGTCCCACCAAAGAGGTACTTTTGAGCCCAGGATTTCAGCCGTCTAGCCATGCCTTGCAGGAGAGCCTGGATTCCATCTTTTTGCCTTTTCAAACAGCAGAAAATGAATGAAACACTCCCCAAAATTACTTTCTGGATGGATTTTCATTCCTAGAGGAGCAGGAGAGGAGCGACGCTGGTCCTTACAGCTTTTCCCTGCAAAGCAAGGCTTGCTCTTGGGAATATCATGCTCTGCCCACTTAGAGCCGGTTGTAACGTGGGAATATCACCTTGCGAAAGCAAATAATAATAAAAAAGGACTTTTTAAGGAAAACTGTGGCTTGTTAAGGTTTCTGGAGCTGGAGAGGTCTGAGTTCAAACACCCCACGCAGCTCCGGTAGGAAGGCTGCGAAGCAGAGCTTTGAAATAAAGCAGAAGGTGCTGGGTGATGGGATCTCTGATTTACAGCCTGTATTTTTTACGGCCAGGTCTCGGGGGTTTACAGTAGAGCCCCAAAGCAGCCAAATTAATCAGTATAACGCAAAGCCCACAGGCTGCTGGAGGCTGTTGTTTAATTAAAGCCTAAATCCCTTATTCTGGTCATGCATAGGTGCACCTCTGCTGTCTGTGATGTGATTAACCTCTGTACCAGCGTAAGAGAGAACAAAATACGGCCCAAAGGATGTAGATAACGTGATTTTTAGCTCTTGCTGGAGTTCAGGTCAGGTCAGGCTGGCAGTGAGTTTAATATTTACCCCCCTCCAAACAGAGACAGAAAGGGTAAAAGCATTTGGCTGCTGGGCATGGAGGAGATGTTGGGACTCAAGAATCCACAAGGAATGGGAAGAAACCGGGGTGTAACAGCAGAAAGGAAGGCATTGATCCCAAACTGGGCAAAATCTGGATTAAAATCTTTCTGAGCACTGGGAGGGTCACATGGAAGCACCAATTTTGGGGTGAGTTTTTTTGCAGTCAAGGTCATCAGAGGGATGTGAAATGCAAAAGGCATTTGTGAACCGAAGCCAGAGGATTTCTTGTGGCTTAATATAAAGCAAACCCTTCCATTCATGAAATGTGCATTTCTGCTGGGACGAGTTATTCATCCACCTGTGCTTGCATCACTTGGAATTGCAATTCTCTCCCAAAGAGTGACTCTGCATGAATATGTCTACAAGCTGATGTGCCTGAGAGCATAGAGGCATGTGACTATATTTATATATATTTCTGTCTTAGTAGCTATGCAAAATTTTTCAAATTTAAAGGGAGGGAAAATGCACATGAAGACTTAAATCTTTTCTAGATGGGGAAATTAATTTGAATTATATTTCCTATATTGGGAACTTAATTTGTATTTTATTTTCTATATATGGAACTAAATTTGAATTAAAGGAAGGAATTAATTGAAAATAGAATTCCTCTCCCCAGTGAACATCCCACAACAATTTTTCCCATCACACACCATCAGTGGATCAGGACTGGTGGCATCACCAAGCTCCTTGTTGCTCCCTTGACAAAGGTTGATGAGACCTCCCTTTAGTTGAGACCAGGCTTATTTGCTGGACTAAACATGGCCATGTAGAAAGCTGCATTTCATGAATTAATTTGACTCTAGCAATTAGCCAGAAGGAGGTTTACTCCAAGTAGTAAACCTCAGTGAAGAGGGAATTAATTAAACATCTCTGTTTGGCCAAGCAAAGGGCTGATTTTGCAAGTCAAGAAAGTTCTATTTTTAAAATTGTGGGTTTTTTTCAGTGGTTTTGCTGGGGAAAAAAATCTGTGACTGTCATTTCCAAGCTCCAGTAGCTGGATGCAACAGAGACAGGCCCTCAGCTTCCCCAGATTTTGCTTCTTGTCTTCTAGTTCGTGAGATTTATTGACTCATGTGTGATAGGAAGACATTCAAAGCAAGGAATGGGGAACTTGAGGCTGATGCTGAACATTGGTCCCCACTGGGGTTTTGCAAAGAAAGGCAGAAGCCTCTGCTTTCAAAGTGGAGAACAGAAAGCGCTACCTTAGAGACTTCTGGGGGTTTTCTCCTGGTCTTTCACATGGTTTTCAGATCCCTTTTTGAGGAAGGCTTGGTGCAGGTGAGAGGCTCTCCAGCTGTTGGGAGCCAGCTGGCTACAAGACCTGAACTTTCATTTCCCAGTACAAACCAGCAGCATTCTCTTCCTGGTGCTGGTTGCTCGCCTGCTCACCAGCTTCATCCCAAACCATATACCAGGATCTGCTTCACCCCAAACCGTGTACCAGGAGCTGGCTTCATCCCACACCATGTGCCAGGAGCTGGAGCTGGGTCCTTGCCCTCTTCTCTTGCTTCTGTAGAATTATTCTCCTAGCCTCCAGCCAGGAGCTGCTGGCAGTCCAGTGCCTTGGAGGGGCTGATGGCAACTAGATGGTCCAAAACCAACAACATGTTCTTGACTGATAGGGTTGGACCTACATGCAAACCCATCAAATGGGTTTGTACAGCTTTCAGGGAAAGCAAGATGCCACCTTTCCCTCTCGACTACTTTGCTAGAGGCTGCTTTGTGCTTACAACACTGGCTCCAAGAATAAGTCCAACCAGAGACTGGAGAAAATGTATTTAATTTTTCTTTACCTCACGCTTTTGTGTTTCTTCTTTGGATCAATTTTCTTGGCTGGCTCTAAAGCCACATGCTGGTGATGGCTTCCTCAGGCCTACGACTGGTGGGCAGGTGTTACCTTGCTGCCTCCAAACATCCCAGCTATCTGAAGATAAAACATCATCCTTTGTAGCAAGGAAGATAAACTGAAACATGATCTTCTTCAGGAAGCCCTCATTGCCTTCTCTCAGGCTCTCATGGACCATGCTGTGGGGAGAGAAGTTAGATCTGGAGGCTTAGCATCAGGACTGCCATTAAATCTTGTCCTTGGTGGGCTGACCTTGGTGGAGGGGCTGTTTTCCACCACCCCTCCATGTTCTTTTGAGAAGCGCTGGGGGGGGATAAATAATACATTGCTTGACAGGAGGTCAAGAAAGGTCACCCTGAAGAACCTTTAGGGATGTGTTTCCCTGGGCAGCTCCAGCTGGAGCTGAGCCAAAGGCAACAGCAGGACCACATCCCATCCGTGGTGTGATATTTCCCCAGATGCAGATGATTTTGGAGCATGCACATGGTTCCTACGAGCTCAAGATCACACTGGTGGGCTTCTGTATCTGAGGTCTGAGAAAAAGTCATGGTGCTGGTCCCTTGTACGTGGTTACTGATGGAGAAGAAGGTTTCTCCTTTGGGTTATGAACCTCTTCCTTGGGTTCATCTTTTGGGTTCTTTCAGACTGATGTTAGAAGGAATCCCTTTGAAAACACCTTAATCTCATTTTCTCTCAATTCCTGGTGAGATATCAGAGAAATACTGTAATTTTCTCTCCATTTCTGAAAAGAAAAATGGTTGAACATTCCCTTTTTGACATCCTTTTGCACAGGGAAGGAAAAGAGGTTATGCAAAGTGTTGGTCCTCAAAGGACCTGGTTCTGTGAGCGCCAGGGCTGGGTTTCTTACAGCATAAATCAACCCAAAATCTCTTTGTCAAGGCCAGCAGCAAGAAAGATAACTTATATTTTCTTACCCCTTTTCCTCTGTGCATTTTTTCTTGAAAAAAAAAAAGATGTGTTAGCGCCCAGGGCAAGCTCAGAGCCTTCCAGCCCTGAAGCAGAGAGAGCTCAGCCCTCTCCAAAGCAGCTCCAAATGGGAATTTTAGTTGCCTGGATGGCACATGCTCCTCTTTCCCCATCCCAGATGCTCATCACAGGTCTCAATCCCACCACCCTATGGCTCTGGAAATGCTCCCATGGGAGAAATCAACTCCCACCTTCTCTCAAGCACGTTTTTTTAATCCAGAAAAAGAATAAAACTTGTGATGTGCTCTGGAGAATATTGATGCTGACCCACCTTGCTTTGGGAGCAAAGGAAAACAAAACTTTATTTGATGGGCTTGAGATGTGTCCATTTGGACAGAGATGCACGAACAGGGGAAAGCCTGGGATGGTTTCATTCCTCCTCCTGCACTTCAGAGCGTTCCAAAGGGGATGAGGTGGAGGCTCAGGAGTGCCTTTAAAGTCTGGGAACACAGAAAATCCAGCTTTGCCCCAGGGAAATGCAAAAGAGCTTAGAAACCATTAAAAAAATAATAGAAATCTGGCCAAATCACTGCCCAGGATTAAAAACCGATACTATTAAATCATTTGCTGAGCGTAGCCGTGTTGTACAAGATCCGAAAGGCATTTTTCAGCATTAATGGCATTCCCACGGCAATTTGTATAGATATTTTGCAGTGTAAGTCTCAGCTTCACTTGACTTCAGCGGGGTTGCGTAGAGGTTGGTGGCAAGACGTCTGAAGAGCTTTTTAGCAGCTCATCACCCCTGAATTCAATTCATCCCCCCCAAACACATTGTATTATTTTCAGGCGTGAAAAAAAATCACAACCCAGCAAAGTTTTCATTGCGACAGCCACGAAGGATGGAGAAAAATAAAGGCTTAGGAGGAAAACAAGGTTTTGGCCACCGGGGCTTGTGCCTGGTATCTCCTGGGAAGGGGGGCTTGGGAGGGGTGTTCTTCATCTGAAGGGCTGCACTGCCATCTCCAGGTCTGCCTGCACAGCCTGAGAGACACGGCTGCAAGCTCAAGTATCATCCCACCATTTATTCTGCAAAGAAAAGCATTAACATACTTTTTTTGGACTTTTTTTTTAAGTCAAGCCCTTCATTTGTTTGTTTTGTTGGTTTTTTTTTTCTGTAAGGATTGCTTGCTGGGAAAAAAAAGTCCCACCTGGATGGCTTCAGCACATGCAACGTGGCTGCTCACAGAGCCAGCGGGATGCGGTGCTGCACCAGCAAACGGCTTCCATTCCTTTCTAAGCCCACCCAAATCTTGGGGTAAATCAGCCATTTCCATGAGAACCCTCATTTTTTAACCATTTTCCTTTTTTTCTGGGTGCAGAAAGTCCTGCCATGACTTTCTGCTCCTTCTCTGGTGCCACCACCTTCAAGTAGAGGCTTCCCCCCAGTGTCACCCACATCTGCTGTGCTCCAGACAGGCACTTCTGCTGCCAGAGGGTCTGGATGAGGCCAGAAAGCATCGGGCCATCCTCACATCGTGCAGGGCTGCAGCATCCCAGCGTACCCATGAGATGGCACTGGAGCCGCAGCGTTGGGGCCAGCTCTGGACAGATGCTCCAGCTTGGATTTGGTGGGTGAAACTGTCTCTGTTTTGGGCAAAAAAATCCACTTTAGGGACCAGGACCTTAAAATTTCTTACCCATGCACATCTGACACAGGGCTGGGAATTCTTCCTGGGGACCTAAGTGAGATGTGGAGCAACTCGTGACGACGTTGGAAATCAAACAAATGGAGACACGGCACACAGAAGGAGTCAAAGCCAACTGGGGAGCACTTTACAACCTCTCTGCTTCCCTCCAGCCCCTGCTATTATGACTTTCCAGTGACCGAGGAGCTGATGCAAGAGATGCCAGGATGAGCTTTCCCATGTTCTGCTGACCTATAGAACCACAAACTGTCCCAAAAAGGGGCTGAGAACACAGGGAAGGTGCTGGTGGGGGGCATGGGGTGGATTTAGATGGTGAAAAATTGCAGATTAGTGCATATATTAATACATATATTAGTGTAGAAGGAGTGATTTGTACAAAGCAACCCACCAGGTCTCTTGCTTTATAATCTCAACCCGTTTTGGTGCCTCTCTCTCTTCCTAGCAGGTATCTGAGCATTTATTTCTGCCTTGTTATGCTCACAAACCTCCTGCAGAGCTTTTCCTGCTGTGGAGGCTTGTTGAGCTGCACCCATGGATGTCCCAAAATGATGTGCATCCCTGCTAGCATCTCCAGAATCTCCAGAGCCTTTTGGCTTGGCTGGAGTGATGTCATGACCCTACAGCTTTGTGGTGTGAACCATCCTGTCCCTCAGGGTGGTTTTGGGTGGTTCGCTTGCATGATTCAGGTCATGCTCAGAGGCATCTTCTTCAAGATGAAGCAACTGAACCATCTTATCTGATGTTAGGTGTGTGCAGGCCATGGTGGTGCTACCTGGTTCTGCCCATGCTTTGAGCAGTAGTGATGGGGAGGTCAGGGTGGACACCTTGAAGAGTGGCTGTTTGCAAATCCAGGACTTATAGTTTCTTTAAAAAAACCCCTAACCTTCACCAAAGATGTCTTTTAACCCCTCATGTCCTTCCAACCCACAGGCTGGTGTTGAAGTCCACGGCAAGATGTCCAAGCATCACGACATGTTGTCTTTAGCCGTGCTCCACAGATGCATTCACGTTTCCCATATCCATGCGTTATTATTTCCTCCCCACAACACAACACAGAGACTTGGCTTTCCGGCAGATATTTGGTACCCATGAGGTGGTAGAAGTAAATCAACAGTCCCTATGATCGAGCATTACATCTTTTCAAGCTACATCAGCTGCTCAACTCCAAAATGAAGATCATTGCTTATGGATGATGGTGGAGTCTAGATGTTGAAGTCATGAAGAGGCTTTCCCAGGTGTTTGGGAGCACTTGGCACATGGACCACCACCAAAAAGCCTCCATCCACCCCATCAGCACAAGTCTAAAGGATCCCTGTATCCATTTCCCTGCTCTGCACTCCTGCAGGCACTCAGATGCCCTTGCACTTGACCAGTAATGGGATTAAAAAGTCATTTTCCCACTGGGCCTAAACAAATAAAGAAAAAAAAACCCTGAGGCTGGCACCAAAGTCGCATATTAATATCAAAGCCACTGGAAAACACCAGCAAGGAAAACCTGGCAGCCAAAAACCTGCATCAGGAAACCGCACCCAGGGACAAACGATCCGAGATGCTGCCTGTGCGGAGCTTCTTTTGCCTTTCAACACCTCCAAGGTTTACTACACCCATGTAATTCCGTCCAGGCAACTCCTCCGACTCCTTCCCGCATCTCAATGCAAAGCGGGTGAGACAAAGACATGAATTGGAAGCAATATACAGGGATTATTCTTTTTCCCGCCCCCAAATCCTCCTTTCATGTGACTTCTTGGATTTTTCTGGGCTGCTAGGGCATAAAACCACCAGTTTTCACTGCTGAATATTATATGTGCATATCTATATACACATCTATACATCCAGGATTCTCTGCAAATGGAAAATCGGCAAGCAGATAATGATTTGTATTATTATTATTGTTTATCAGGCTCAGGGAAAACAATTAAAACTTCTCCTGAAAAAAACAAAACAACACAACAACCTCAACCAAAACCAAAAACCCTGCAAGAAATCAGAGCCCACATTTAATCTGCAGTCTTCAAAAGTTTCTTGGAAAGCTTAATTAAATGGTAATTCATCTGTGCATTGGCTCTGTCTTGTAAAGCCTGATAATGCCGGAGTCTTAATTAAAAAAAACTAATGCAGCTTTTAGTTTTTATTCTGCTAGTTCAAGGGGAAAAATCACCAGCCAGCGCTGTCAATAGAGCTGAAAGATGCCTCAGCATCGCATTGATTTTGTTCTGTTTAAATTCCCAGCGTTGGTTCAGGTAATCATATTAAAAGTTATTCCGGATTTATTTATTTATTTGCTCTTACAGGCAAGATGAAAGAGCACCGGAGGAATTTTAACGCCTGGAAATATTTCACCCCAAAGCTGTGACCCCAGGGCGGAGCATCTCCCATTGGTGAAGGACATGTTCCCCCTGCTCCTCTCAATTTCTGTGACTCTGGTTGGAGTTTCCCAATATCTTTCAAAAATCATCCTGGGATGGGGCTCAGCTCCTTTCCCTTCAAATGAGATGGGATGGTTTTTTGTGGAAAATTGGAGAGGTGGGTTCATCTGACCCATTTCAGATGTTCCTGTTGGGTCGAGAGGGGCTTTTCCCTCAATGCTTCCATTTGCCATCACTTCTGTCATCCTCAAATTTTTCCAGATGATGAAAGCCGAACACTATCACAGGACTTTCCAGACCATTTCTCTCCAAAATCTCCAACTTAGCCCTTTTTTGAACCCAATTTTGGGGTATTTATCTTCTTTTTCACCAGCTTGCCAGGCAACCAGGAGCAAAAAACCACCCAAAGTCAAAGAAGCTCCTTTCAGGGCATCAGGTCACCTGGAAAAAACAGTCCTCGTGGCAATAGTTTTGCTGCCAAAAAAGCTGAAAAAGGGCGGATCTTGCTAAAGATCTTACTTCTGCTCCAGCCCCCGAGGAAGTTATGGAGAGTCTTAAGCGGATTTATCAGCTTTGGTGGGTTTAGGTAACATCGTGCTAACAACATCAGGGCTTCGATGTCTTTAATCACTTAAAAGGAAGAAAAATGTTGGCAGGGAGAAAGTAAACCATCTCCTGGAGATATTTCCCTGGCTGTGAACATCTATTGGGATGCTGCGTTGCTGCTGGCAAAGGCGCTTTTTTTGGGAAAAGCCTCACCCGGGTGTTTTATTTCCACCCTTGTGACGCGCTCTGATAGGGAATATGGAAAAGTTTCTCTGACTTTGCTGCCGGATTCGGTCTCCTTGCAGCTCCAGACAGTGATATAAGGACCTCTTTAATGCTAATTAATGCAATGACACAATGAATTAATACCGTATTAGGCAAAGCTGTTAATTATACCAAATAAAACAAAAGAAAAAAGGGAATCAAAGCGGGGAGAAGCGGCAACTGGTGCTTGGCTTCCCTCCCAGCATCCTTCCACCCTGCTCTGGCTCAGCTGAGGGGAAAACCAACCTCAGGAGCATCTTCTCAGCAGCCCCAGGGGTGCAGGTTTCATCTGGAAGGAGTATAAGGTCTTCCTTGTCCCCCAGAGAAGCTTGAAGTGCTCGACCAAGGCTGAACGGCTTTATCCTCATTTTATAAATGGGGAAGATGGAGGCAGAGGTGTTTTCTCAGGGAGATTTGTCGTCTCCTAAGGAAGAGGTGGGATTCAGGCTCACATCAGCAAACCCATCATCAGGAAATACAACCATGAAGCCACCATGGATGGTTTAAAGGCTTGAAATTCCCAGTGCTTCAAAGTTCCCATTGCAAAAGGGACCCCATCAAAGAGGGACACAGAAGCTCCATGCCTCAGTTTCCCCATACAACATGGTGCCACCATGGCCCTGTGCCAAAACACCAATAAAACACCAATTAAAGAAGCGTTAACAAAGCTGTCATGTACAGCATCCTCCTGACATGAGCTTGGTCAGTGATGCCTCTTCCAGAAGACACCTAATTTGGTTTAGAAAGGAGAAGCCAGTCTATATATGTATTTTTTTTAACTCTATTCCCCTCTTTATAACTAGATTTGGTATTAGTTCAGGAATAATTGCAAAATCAAGAAGTTAAAGGTGGAATTTTTTTCCCTCCTTTTTTATTTATTAAGCTTTTTGTTGCTAAGCTGCACTAGGGGAAAAGACACGAACTTTTCAGGATGTTTGGGACTGGATGGAGCTGGTGGCTCCTGGGGTCTGTGGATGTGGGACACGCTGGAGTGTTTGCACTGGGGTATCTCTGCACAGCCTCATGGCCTTGCCCAGGTACTTTTAACCCCAAAACAGGGCTCAGGGTGAGGGGTCACCAACTGTGCCCATGATGGTTTCTCTCCAGCGTGACATTTTACACTTTGCAGCTCTCCCCCTCCATGGATTAACCTCGCCCAGGATTTTTCACCCTTCTCACACCTTGGGAAAATAACTGAGTGGGCATTTTCCTCCCCAAATTCAGGGCTGAGTGGGTGACCGTGTAACCAGCAGCCTTGAAACAACTCCTTGCAAGCAGGACAGGTGAGCAGAGGAGCTGCAGCATCCTTCTGCCAGGCTGGATGGTCCTGTCTCCTGCCCAAGCTCCCTGGAGCTGCCTCCGAATGGTTGAGGAGCAAAGCAAAGGGTGAGCAGAACTGCTCATGGTCACTGTAAAACATTAAGACTTGCTAAAAACAGGAGAAACTTTGGGCTGTGCCTCTCCCTCGGACATCTCTCTTGCTTTGCTCAATGCCAAGAGGTGGCAAAGGATGTGCTGTGCCTTCGATGGTGCTCCGCAGGGGAGTTTTTTTAAGTAAAACTGGGTTATTACCCTACCTAGATCTACCTAGAATGTGCAGAGCAGACCAAATTAATGTGTTCAGAGAGATTTTCCAGGGTTCCCAGGATAAACAAGGAGCAGATTCCTGCCTTTTCCATCTGCATCCCGGACTTTAGCAGGAGACGGGGGAGCACCACCAGCCAAAACCAAAGAAATAAGCGGGACTGGGCCAGTTTAATGCACTTGGTGGAGATGCTGTGCTCTGCTTGGGGCAGCTGAATTCAGCCAGCAGCGGCTTAACCCTCCATCCTACATAAAAACCTGGTATTAGGAGGGATGCAATGGACTTGCAGGAGGCCAGCTCAATGTATAAGCTTCTCCAGGCTGCTTTTCTCTCCTCTCCGCTTCTTGCAAGCATCTATCACAGGAGATTATAGCCTGTTAATAGCGTCCTTCCCCCCTCTACTTACTGCAGGAGCTGGGATGAGTCTCAGTCTTTTTTTTCCCATTTCAATGCCGTTAAGTACATCCCTCGCCGACTTTTCTTGCACAAAAAGACATGGTGCTTTGGAGAAACCATCTCCGTGGCTTATTTCTCTTAACTCATTTTTGCTTCCCTTCTGTCCCACGAGGTCGGCTGGTAAATGAAATCTTGCCCCGGCAGCAGCTCCACTTTCAGGGAGGAAATTTGAGGGGTTTTGGGCTGCTTCAAGACCAAGTTGGCAGCTACTGAGGTCAAGGGGATTTGGGTGTAGAGCAGAAATGGTCTCTGGTCTCTCGGTTTGGATAAGCAGCTTTGGTGAGTCTTATAAGAGGTAAAATGAAATGGCTACATGCTCCCAGACTAGGTATTATATCAGAGCTAGCAAAGGGATGAAGGCAAGAGGAAAAGTAATACACCTTATTCTGGCTGGGTGTGGATAAGCACATAAATAACACTCCTTTCAGTAAAAAAAAATGCAATGCAATTATAGATAAAACATCAGCAAGGAGCTGGTCAGGACCACCAGAGCTTCACTCCCTCTGGTAGTAAACCTTCTTCTCCCTCCATCTCTTCAACACCTCCCAAAAAATGAGCAGTCTTGGAAAGGTTAAAGAGCACACTTGCCAAATTGGAATTAAATTGTGTTAATATCGGCTAAGTGACTGTTCAGGGTAATAGCAGGAGAGAGAAATTATGTGGCATGTATTTATAAATAATAAAGTATAATTTATTAATAATCTGGAATTGAACAAAGAGTCTATGAGGCTTAATTAATTATTGCTTGTAAAGTGCTTTTGAGATTATTGGATAAAAGCTGCTACAGAAGTGAAAGGAATTGTAAGAAAAATGTATCAGCATTTACAGGAGCCGTCCCACGCGACACTGCCCTGAGACCTGGCAGGACAGACCCAAGTGATGCTTATAACCCCAGGGATAAAGTTTTTTGATGTAGAGCTAAAAGGATAATTATATATATATATGTATAAAATTATTCTATAGCTGTGCTCGGGGACAGAGGGTCGGTGGGATGCTGAGTCACCCCATCCCTTGGGCAGAGTGGCTGGTGGGGAGGAGCTGGATCTTCTCTGCAGGATGCTGCAGGGTCCAGGGCCTGATCCTGCAACAAATCAGCCATTCCCAGCACCCCACCCTCCTGCTCCCCATTTTTAATTGGTCTTAAAAAGAAAAAGAAGGGGCAAAAACCTGTTTTGTGCTCAAAACCTGCAGAGAGAGGTAACAAAAATTTCCCACCTTTTAGCGTGTGCATCCAGTGTTGGTCTCTGGGGCTGAGTCCTGGTGAAAATCATCTCTGAGAGCACAAAAATGTTGCCTTGCTCCAATTAACTCATACTTGTGGCTCCTTTTTGCTTTCTTCCCGGAAGAAAATGCAACCCCGGATAATTAAAACCACATTAAATCTGGTTCATCAAGCTTTGAGTGAGTTCATCTCATTAAATACCCCTTGTAAAGAACCTCGTGCATGATACCCAGCCACCCATCCCCTACCACGGGAGTCTGGGAGTCCTTCATCACCCACTTATGGGATTTGACTGAGCCCTGGTCCCTGCATTGTCCTGGGATGAAGAAGGGATGTCCCAGGGAAACCTCAACTACAACTCCAGCTCCTATAATTGCAGCTTGCAAACAGCTTAGACAGCTTCGAAACTGCTTTTTGAGTTTTATTTAAGCCCATGGACTTTAAGCCCCATTTAGTTGCTGGGGTGTTGTTGTTGATGGCTGGGAGATGGCTTATTAGACTCTGCTGGAAAGAGTCGTGGGCTGTGGGAAAGCCAAGTCGCGGAGTGGAAACTTGAAAGCTATCCCAGAGTGAACCCCTGGAGCATCTCTAGCAGGTGGAGAGAAGTAGAAATCGGGGGACCTACCAGATTAGGGGCTGGAGGTGGTTTCTGCTGCAAACAGGGGTCAGGTATGAACTGTCCACTCTTGCCCCCAAAAAATGAGTGCAGCGCACTCACTGCCTCCCTGTTATCTGCCTCCCAGCCCCAGCATTGCCAAAGATGGGGGACGGAGCTTGCTGCCTCATCTTCTCCACTCAAATCCCCATCAGCATCTTCCAGGAGGTGATTTTTCCCCACCCAAGCACTGTCACCCACCTCCGGGATGACCACTCCCCCATGCCTAATGATTCTGCCCACTGGCTCTGCGCCCATTCTCCTTCCTCCCTCCTGCTCTAAATGAGCCTTGTTACACATCCCTTGTTTCTATTTTTATTAAAAATTTAATGTGTTGCCAATTTGCCCTCTCGCCAGAAACGACAGCAGCAGCAGCCGCCGTTAAGTATCCTCCAGAGAAATAAAAGGAGGCATCGTTGAGTGATGTACAAGCAACAATTATTATCTGGGTTACATCTTCTAAAGTATATATAGCTTAAAAGGGAAGCCTTGGCGGAGCTGGGAGGGAGGAGAGAGATCTCTCCTTGCTGGGAGAAGCTTTGATTTATGCCAGGGAAGTTTCTCTAAGCCCCTCACTGCTCCAAGCAAGGGGGAACAGAAGCAATGCTCTGAAACCTCCCAAATTTAAGGTCCTTTGCCTGAATAAGCTCCTAGTTCATGGTCACTGACCAAAAGATTAAGTTTTTGCGCCACAAAGACCCAGCTGGAACTCCACCAGCCAAAGAAGGGTTGGTTGTCGGTCATCATCTCGGTATTTGTGCATTCGCTGTTTGATGGAGAAAGAGCCGTTGATGGGACCTGTCTTCTCACAAACCTTGATTTCTAGAGGAAAATGGGTATGTGCTTTATAACAATCATAGTTCTAAAAAAACAAGCAAATCTGTCAAAGTTAATGAAGGGTGCACAATCAGCCCGCCGGCATAAATCACGTTATTTTGTAGAAGATGTTGACAAATGGCACCCAAAAGTGTTGACGGAAGGAAAACAAACACCACGATCCCCTCTCCCCGACATTTCTGGGAGGAACAGAGAATTTGGCAAGCACATCAGATTTCCATCTCGTATCATTACGGTTACGCCAACTAAGAGGCCAGAATAAAAAAAGACAAGTGACTGTCAGAAAAAAAAGGTGTTTGTAACTGTTCTAATGCCAGCATCATTTTTTTTTTTAAATGTGAAATATCCAGGTTGGAGTTGGTCTGCTTTTAAAGGATGCTATTTAAACTCATGGATGTTCCTTGTGTTTCCCCGTTTCCCAAATGCACGTTGATGGTTTTGTGACTTCTTCAGCTTGAACCATCCTTTCTGTAGCACTGAGAACACTATGGTCTCTGGCTCTTTTTTTTTTTTTTTTACTTATAAATGTTTTTAAAGTGCCACTGTGTTCTTTTGGAGTCATATTAACCATGCAATAAATTTGCATAATGTGGATCCATAATGTTTAATCAAAGCCTCTCTGGAAAGCTGTTATTGTCCATGAGCTCTCATAAATTCTCACTATCACCTCCATGTTAAATACTAAAGCTGCCCGGGGTATATTGTGCACTAATCACCTGCAACATTGAGTTTGAAAGAAATTATCCTTTTCCTTTCCCTCCCCTTTCCGCATGAGCAACCTAAACCTCCAAAAGCCCCGTGAGGAGGCATTTTTAGCATAAAATGCTGCTGGAGGGGAGCAGGTCACCCCCAGCTTTTTGAGCCTTTTGAGGGGTATTGGCGTCAAGCTTGGGCTCCCCCCTGATTTCTTTGCCAGCATCCAGAGGTTGGATTATCTATCTCCACTGCAGCCAGCAAGCAGAGGATGAGCATTCCAGCATCTGCATGCCACGAAGAGATGGAGAGCTGGGTGTCAACATCATTGGCACTCGGAAAATTATAAGACTCAATTAACTTCTGGATTTCTTTTTTTTTTTTTTCAGTTTTTAATTTCCTTTAAATGAGTTAGGCAATAAGGCATGACGCGGGGGGAGGCTGGAGACCCGCAATGGTACCCATGGGGTGAGCCTTAAGAGCTGAACCGAATCCTTCCCAAAGCAACTTGCCCGTAAAAACTCCTCCCTGGAGCTGCAGGATCAGGCTCATCAGGGTAATACAAGATGAGTGGAGGGGGGAATATCCCCAACGACCCCATCTGCAGGACATCCTCCTGCCCTTGTCCTAGGCAGTTGGGCTAGATGATTAGTGTAGGGCCTTTCCAACTTAAATACTGTATTGTCACCGTCTGGTTGAGCTGCAAATGCTGTTATCAATGATCAGGTTACCCTGGAGGTGTCCACCAGCTCCACGCTGGTGTCCCCTTCGAGACCTGTCTGCTTTGGTGAGCATCCTCAAGCTGCAGTAAAATCAGGAGAGTCTCTTGGGTGTTGACACAGGGAGAAATGACTCAAGATGGTGGAGAGGAAAGCAGATTAAATTGGGAAATGGCGTTTGGATGCCTCCAAAACTGAAATGGGAGTGAAATGGAAATGAAAGGTAAGGTGACGCTGAAGCAGATTTCTTTCCTGCCTTTCAATGACTTTTAAGTTAAGCCTGAAAAACGAGAAAGAAGAGGACAAAAGAACCCAGCCGATATGGTTTCCTAATTTCTGTAGGGTAACCTACAGATGATGAGATGATCTGGACCAGCCCTTGTGAGTGTATTCACCATACAAAGAGGGCTACAAATAATAGCAACTTACGAGAGGCGACATCTCCAAGCCTCTTAGGAGGCTAATTCTATAACAACATTAATTCAACATAATGCGTTCATGAATAGAGATCGAGCTAATGCAGGTTTTGAAAGTTAGGCGGCTTATTCTTGCCGATCTTAATTTAAGTAAGTGCCTAGTCTTGAAAAGCATCATGATTCCAGCTTATTTCAATGCTTTCCTTGGAAAAAAATCCCCCTTTTTGGGTGCTTTCTCCCCGCTTGCTGCTGTGGTTAGCTCCCCAGCTTAAACCAGCCGAAGTTTTTATTCCTAGGCTTTTAGACTCAAACTGGAATTTAAAATAGTACTCATTGTCCATGGGTGTAATATGAGCAAGAAGAATTTGCAGTTGAAGAGGACCATGCAGTAGATCGATAGCAAAACCAAGTGCCCCCGGGGTTGCTGCAGCAAAACCAGCTCATTTAGGGTCATGACTTGATGAGACCAGCTCTCTCCTCCATGCAAAGCCCTCTTATTTTAGGGGGATGTGGTTTGATCACCCCATCCTTCACCTTTGGTGCCTATCAGGCTTGGAAGAACCATGAAGAACATCAGCAGCTGGAGCATATCATGAGTTCATCAGGCCTCAGCAACCAGTTGGGAGAATCACAGACTCTGCTGCCAAAGTCTTTCACTCCACGGGAGGGCATTTCCATTCCCCATTCCCAGCATGAAGGTGGATGGATCCCCTTGCCTGGGAATCCCCAGGAAACCATCTCAGCTGAGGAGCTGCCACTGGGCAGGGGGGAGTCAAAGACCTCAACAATGAGACTAAATAAAAACCCAAGCTAATAACTTTGTCCCTCCTTTCCCATTTAGGACCCTCCCTGCTGATGTAAAAAAAAAATAATTCTATAGGCTGAGGATGACAATCCTGAAAATATATAGAGGTGGTTTTTTTGCTTTAGTTTTTTAGAGATTGGGATTGGGAACATTTGTTTTTTCACTGCCTACCCATTGGAGGCACGTCTGGATCGTGTGCTCCTCAGGGCACTGGCGGCGACACAAGCCTGGGAGATGAAATAAATAAATGAAAACGAAAGCGACCAACCCACAGTGGAAACATTTATTTCTTGCAAGAAGACAAGAACACTTTGTTTCAACCCTACCAAAAGGTTTTGTTTTGCTTGGCCACTTTCCTTTTATTTGCTTATTAATTATTAGAATCCCTCTCTTATAAGGCCAAGCTGAAAGAGTTGGGGTTATTCAGCCTGGAGAAGAGAAGGCTCCAAGGAGACCTTCTTGTGGCCTTCCAGTATCTGAAGGTGGCCTACAAGAAAGCTGAGGAGGGACTTTTTACAAGGGCTTGTAGTGATAGGATGAGAGGTGGTAGCTTCAAAATGGAAGAGGGGAGATTCAGATTAGACGTAAGGAAGAAGTTCCTCACTCTGAGGGTGGTGAGACACTGGCCCAGGTTGCCCAGGGAGGTTGTAGATGCTTCAACATTTGGATGTGTTCAAGACCAGGTTGGATGGGGCTTTGAGCAACATGGTCTGGTAGGATATCTCTCTGCCCATGGCAGAGGGGTTGGAACTAGATTATCTTGAAGGTCCTTTCTAACCCAAACCATTCTAGGAGTCTATGATTTTTGCTTTAATTACCTTTGGATATGCAGGGTCTCAAACCTTACCTTTGGAAACCAGAAGTGTTTTGCACCCACCAGCCAGGTCAGTTGATAATTCCTCCAACACGAGGTTGAGTTTAACATCCACCTGACTGCAAGATGCTGCTCTGCCCACCTGGGAAATGCTCTTCAAAGGTCCTTTTCTCCACCAAAGCGAAGAGCTACCACTTCTCATCTTCCAGTTTTCTCCTTTTTTGCCTCAAAACTGTGCTGAGACAGATTTTTTTTTTCTCTTTCCTCTGCAAGCAGTTGGCTTTAATCCCTCATCAATATGCATTTTTACCCCAAAACCATCTAGCACCCTTGGGTCAATCCAGCTTCCTGGAGCCTGCATGAAGACACGGATGGGACAACCCCCTAAAGCAGATTTTGGTGCTGTTCATGGTGTCGGCAGCAGCTGGAGGTATTTCAAGGTTGCCTTGGTGTAAGCACAAGCATATTTTAGCACCTAGTTTCTAGGCGACCGATGATGCGGCCTTAATTACAAAAGCAGGGAAATAATTCTGACTCCGGAGCCAGGAGCGCGAGAAGATGAACATGCCGTGATAAGGTCCTACCTCAAACACAGATAACTTAAAAGATTAGCCAGGCAGACAGGCCTGGTGCTCACCGCTGAATTGAAGTCAAATAGATGGCTTAATGCCGGCATCGAATTAAAAAGAAAAAAAAAAAGTTATTTAAGGATTTAAATCTTGAAAGACCTCATTTCCCAGCTGGCCTCCTAATGGAATTCATGTTGGTTTGGGGACCAGATCCTGCACGCAGCAAAATGCATCCATCACAAGAGCATTAATATAAAGCTGCTGTAATGCGTCAAGAGCCTTTGTATAATGTGCCTGAGATGGAACAATCAAGAGTGAGGCCAGTTTCTTTTTATCTGCAGAAGCTTTTCAGAACATAGAAAGCAAAGGTCTTTCCTACCACTCCCTTGACCCTTGGGGTCTTTCTTCCTATCCCTCTTCTGCACATGTTGTTTAACCACCATTAACCACCGCAGAACCTGTGTCCATCTCTCTGGAAGGCACTGCATTTCCTTTTCTCTACTTTAAAAAAATCATTTTTAGTAGGTTTTTGGTGATTCTTTCCCTTTGGATCTGTCTTCTCTTCTCCCACATGGCTATTCCAGATGAGGGTCCAAAAACCTCTTGAGTTTTTGGGCACCGGGGAACCCCAGGAAATCTACTACATCTTGATCTTGAGAAAGAAAAGTTACTTTTTTTTCCAAATTTGCTTTAAAAAATATAGTTCCTGGAAGCATGATTTGAAAACCCATCTGAAATTCGCCATCTGACCAACCCCCCCTGCCTCTGGCCTGCATCTGATTACGAGGCAATGATTCAATTTAATAATATCTAATTTTTATTGCAATATCAATAAGGAAAACTGCCAGTCAGCTGAGCAATTCAGAGTGTATTAGTGCATTAGCCTCCTCCGAGCGAGAGCATCCTTCATGCTTGGCGATGGAAAAGCAATTGGGTGCTAACAGCATCAGCTTTGACATTGTGCTAGAGCAGAGCCTACAGCCAGCGCCGGGTGGAGGAGCTCAGCTGCAGACATCCAAAATGTTACCAGGGTATAATTTCGAAATATTTAAGCAAATCTAACTCAAAGTTACCTTTACCTGAAGGTAAATCTCAACCTGCTTTTCTGAGCTGCCACCCAGGGGTCTAAGATTGGTGGATTTTCTAAACTTGGCAGTTTTGCAGGGAAGACCTGAGCTTTGTAGAATTATAGAATGTGCTGGGTTAGAAAGGACCTCTAAAGGCCATCTAGTCCAATCCCACTACAATAAGCAGGGACACCTCTAACTAGGGCAGGTTGCTCAGAGCCTCATCAAGCCTGGCCTTGAATGTCTCCAGGGATGGGACCTCCACCATATCCCTGGGCAACCTGTTCCAGTGATCAACCACCCTTATATTAAAGAACTTTTTTCACATTCTGCTCTCTCTTTGATCCACCTCAACATCCCTCTTCCTCTAAATCTGAGCTGCAGGAGTTTGGCCAAGGTTAGAGGAGAGGTTTTTTTGGAGCAGTTTTAGGAAACATCACCTTTCTCTTATTGACTGGATCCCCTTGCTCAGCTGCCTCGCAATGAGAGAATAATGGAGCCCCACAAGCTTGGACTTCAGTAAGGTTTCCTCCACACCTTATACAGTATCCCAGAGTGATTTAAAGGATTTGAAGTTACCTGAGTTATGACAGATGAATAGACTTGAATAAAGAGAACCTCTTCATCTCAAGCATAAGGAATTGGATATTCCTGGAGGCAAGAGGCTTTCTGAGCTTGATGGATCTAGTTGGATCTGGTGGAGCAAATCCCCGGAGCCTAAAGGTCTAAATGCCTTAAAAGTTTAAATATTAAAAAGCACAGATTTATTACACAGAGTGACCTTTAAAACTTGTCTCATTAAACTACATCTTCTGGCCCTTCTGGGCCTTGGTGTCTCTGAAGACAAGACTGGGAAGTTCAAAGCTATGAGCAAAAATGGTTAAAAATGTCACCATTTTATAGAATTTTCTGTAAAAATGAAACTTGAAAGAGGAATAAAACCCCCCTGTCTTAATATCCTTGGGGGCTTCTTCATCCCCTGGAATAATATTCTCTCTCTCTGTTATTGTTTTTCATTTGGGGAACACCAAAAAGGAAGACATCTTTCTGGCCCTGATGCACCTGTGTGCAACAAAACTTGCTCCGTGTCACATTAAAAAAATATAGATAAGTTTATAGTGCCCATGTCCCCGAAGAAACCCATCCCCAGAGAAATTTGGGGTCACGGGGAAATAGAGCATCCTTCTAGAGTCTGAATGACTGCCATTGTGTTAATTAGAAAAAAAAAAGACCCAAACCCATAAAAATGTTTAAATTCCTTCTACACCCGGCTGTGGAGAGTCACGAGTACACAGTGGAGGCCAAATTATGGATGTCCCAGGTGTTACGTGTACATCTCTAATGCGAATCCAAGGGTGTGATCAAATTAGGGGTGAGATGAGAGATGGGGTCTCATCAGCCATGTGGAGGGATGGAGAGGACTCGATTGATCCTGCCCCTTACTATTGCTTCCTTCCTCAAATCCAGTGGAATTATGCATGCTATCTGCTCAGATTAGCTCTCCATGGAGGACGTTCAACAGGGGGATTTGCAGGAGGAGGGCAGCCACGGTGATGCAGGAGTGAGCTGCGAGAAGACCCTTGGGAGACAAAAATCTCCCTAATAATTTTCTGAGGGAATTTTGCAACACGTTTGGCTTTCCCTGCCAAGATTCCAAACCCCTTGGCTTTTAAAAGGGCTTTCAAATAGTTTATCCAAGGTCCCAGCTGGACCACACTCCAAGAATGATGGGAAGAGCCAAGAAATCCAACAGCTTGGGCTTCACCAGCTTATTTCAACTTCCCTTTTCAGCTGTTTATGGGTTTTTTTGCTCTAGGGCCCAGGGCTCTGTAGGGATGGAACCTAGCGTTTGGGTTGGTGATGTGCCAAGCTGGCTGAAGTGCTTGAAAAGGGAGAATTTTGCATCTTTAAGAGGAGCTTGGCACAAATGTAGAGCGATGGGGCCATTTGGGCACTTTGCGAATGAAAGATGGCTTCGAATTTCTTATTCTGCTCTGATAACCTTAAAAAAAAAGAGAGATTTCAGCAACTTTCAGCTATTCCATTAACCACAGGATTGAGTTATGCCGTTTGATATTAATACACATTTTTAACACCCGGTGTCATGTAGCTGCCTGTTTCTAAATTGAGACTTTTTGGAGTTTTCGCGACTCTCTGATTTCACTCTTTCTCATCCCACTTTGGAGCGAAAAGACAGTTTGAGAGGCTGGAAATCTCAGCGCTACAGACGGTCTTGTTTACGGGTAATTTTAAATAATAGTTTGCAATGCAGATTGCACAGGGATTGGAAGGGGGAGGTTGTTTACTTGCTCTTCAGCTCAGTCCCAGGTATGTCTGTCACTCTGAATAATTAATCCACAATTAAAAAAAAATAGTTCACACCAAGTTTGCTGAGTGCATCTTCATTTTTATTTTCTCACCTGCACTGAAGGAAAAATCAGAAGTGTAATAAAATAATGTGATAACTTCCCCTAGTGCAATTTGCTGCTCTTTCCCGTAAAAATCAATCTAATTATAGGCACCCAGATTAAATGAATGTCGCAATCATTGCGGAGGCACCTGAGCCTCAATATTTGAGAACAGACGCAGTAAGGAGGGGTCTCTTCTGCAGGCAGGGCTGGGGAGCGGTCTCAGCTTTCGTGATATGTAATTTTAAGTCCTTTGAGTCCTAGAAAAACGGGGTTTAAGCTCTGACCAAGGGGCTTGTATTCAGAGTGTGTTGAGATTGATTTACTTTGTTCAATCCAAAAAGGATGGTTGGAAAGTTTCAGTCCTTTTTGCAGTGGGACTCGCAACCAAAAAACAGAATTTGAGGAGTTTGGAAGAAAAGATGGAGAAGAGGGATAAAAACCAAGCCCCAAAACCCCTAACCCAGGAGGCTGAAGTTGCCGATTGATTAATTAAAGGATAAAACGCTCTCCAAATGCTGTTTGTCTGAGCGGCCACAGAATTCCCTTCAGCATCGCGCTGGGCAGCTCTGTGGGTGATCAGCTATTGAAAAAGCTCGGCGCGGGTCACACCTCTTAAAAACCTTATTTTCCAAATGACTTTCATTAATATCACGGGCTGTATCGACAGCAATATTATGTTTCCCTGTGGCCTGTGACATCTGTGTTAATCAGAGCTGAGTGAGCATCTCTCGATGTTCCTCGGGGGAGTGGTACCTCCAGGGATGCTCAGGGAGACCTTGGGTGCAACTCAATGACAAATTCCCAAACCCTTGGAAAAGCTCAGACAGCTCTATGCTCACCTTTGCCTGCCCCTGGGCTTTCCTTAGGGCATGGCAAGGGAAAAATTCAGTATTTTTCTCTGCTGCTCATCTATGAATGTGAGATTGATGGGGTTTTTAGGGGAGGAATTCACTGCAAAGAGAGGTCTGCAGGACAGGATAGAGGAGGGTAGGTAGGATAGGGCAATGCAAGTGGTAAGATGTAACCAAATGTGGGAGAAAATCTTTTTCCAGCCCTACACCGACATTTTTAGGCATGTAGATAATTTCAGCAATTAGTCCCAAGTGAGGCTCCAGCAGGTTGTCGGCTCCTGGTGTGGAGGGGAGCGTTGGGACACTGTACTGCTGCCCCAAAACCCATCCCCAGACCCCCAAAATCTGAATTATCCACCACAGCCCATGATCTCCCATGGGTGGGGAACTTGTGATGTCGTTCACATTATAAGTGTGTGAGTGTGGATTCTCTGTTGTCTAATAAGGGTTGAGCTCACATTAAAGCTGCTCTTCCACAGGTCTATTAAATCAGTGTTTTCCCTGAAGTTAGTAGGAGCTTTTGGCCAAGCCCGGAGAAAACTGAGCACTGAAGCTGCACAGGAACAACTCTGGAGATGTAGATTTTGCAGGAAACACTCACCACAGACCAGCACCTGAAAACTTCTGGCTTTCAGTGAAATTGGAGCAAACACTTTGCTCAATCTGATTTTTTTTTGCATTTCCTCAAGGCCCAGGACATGCGGTCTGGGGGGATCTGGAGGGAGATGTGCAACCTGCTGTTGATTTTCAGGAGATATTCATTCAACCACCCACGCTAAATATTTTCAACGGGTTTATCCGGAGGGAGCAGCAAGAGTCTCAAGACACCTGTAAGAAGTTATTTAGGATTTCAGCCAGCTCTCTGGTGAAGCATGAAGATGAGAGCAGCTTGGCTAAAGGCCAGACCAATGTTTTTTTGGGGGGATTTTTAGATTGTTTGTCACTCTGCATGGATTTGTCAAAACCTACGCAGACCAAAATAATCTGAGGGGTTGCAGCAAAGCTGGGTATGAAAGTTGTCTGGCCCCTCGCCAGCTTGTGCATCTGGTCTTTATTTTTTAAAGCCATTTAACCTTCGTGCTGGTCACGGTGGGGATATTCCCCACAGAACATCTCACCCCAGTGTAGGCACAGTCTGTCAGTTTTTCGCACTTAAATTAATTTGGCATCTATTTTGTGGCTCTGATATAAAGAAATTCCCTCCCTTCTTGCTTCCCTCTTCTTGTGGAAAGAGTTATAGGAGGGATGCCCAGACCTGGATTCTATTCATATATATAAATTATATTTTATTCAGACTTTACTAAGCAAATGAATTGCAGGAGCACAGAGAGAGGAGAGGGAAGTTAATTGGGTACCATGGCTGCCTGCAAGGCCACAAGTGCTGGCGCGTACATGCTCTGAAGAAGACCTTGACACCTGTGAAATAGGGTGATTTATGAACCCTATGAAACTATCACTGCATGTAATAAACCCCGTACAACCCCAGCTTGAACTTTATTTTGCTGTCTTTTAGCAGCTTGCTGGCATTCAGAGCTATGCAGACCATCTCATTCACTGGGTAAGAATTTGCAGGAGCTGGTCCTTCCAGTTTCCTCTTTCTCTACGTGGAGATAAGTCAAGTCAGGGCTTATTTTTCCAGGTTGAATTGCTCCTAAAAATCAGTCCGTGGAGGTTGTGTGCCAAGGGATGCAGCCTAAATGGCATCCATCACCCTTATATCACCTTACACCAACCTAACAGGGGATTTCTCAGTGGCTGAGAGCAAGGAGACATGATTTCTCTGGTCCTGATGGAGAAATGCAACAGGTCCAGCCTAAATAGATCAAGCATAAAGCAAAAAAACTTGCCTGGGGCCTCTGCTTTCATCCCTGTTTCCTTACATACCCATCTCCTCTCCCAGCTAAAATCCCAGCATGCCTCTCTGTGGTACCCTTGGCCATGTCTGGACACAGGTAACACTTTTCCTCCCCCCCTTTCTTTCCCCAAGACAGCAAGTGATGGAGACCGCGCTTGTATTTGTAGCTATGGAAACCATTGATTGCTGTTAATGAAGCCTCCCCATCTTCCTGGACCAGTTTGGCTGCCTGCAGGGGTAAGTGTCGGATGCAGTGGGATATTTTCCAGTAGGATCTCACCGTTCCAGCAGAGGGGCTGAGTTTTGCAGGGAGGGCTCTTGTGCAGTCACAGCCCCTCCCAGCTATCTGCAGCCCCCAGCTCTGGATGCCCAGGGCTCCCCAGCATCCTCCCTGTTACCAAGGTGTTTGCTGAGATGACAGAAATGGGGGATAGTTTCCACCAAAGTCTTCTTGCTTTTAGCAGCAGCTGGATTTCTGCAAGGATTGGGGAAACCTCTGAGTGGTTTGGGGACTCTCTGAGCCTGACAAATTGATGCATTTGGACAAATACCCACTTAGGGATCAATTAATGCCCAGAAACAGCCCGCTTTGCCTTGATGGTGATGATGGGTATCTCCATCCCAGCTCCCCCAGCTGATATTTCCACCTATCTGGTCTTATACAAAAGCTCCTTTGAAGCCTGAGCTCCTTCCTCCCATCTCTCCCCAGCCTAACCCCCACCAGCCACTCCAGTCTGCAGCTGCCTGTTTGATTTTTAATTATTCTTCATTATATTTAAGGCAATTTTGGAAAAAAAAAAAAAAAGGAAAAGTTTATGGCAATTTACTCTGCTTTGTAATTAGAGCTGGTGATTAGAAAATCTTTCGCTTCATGATGGAGTTTTCCTTTAAAGAGAAAAAAAAAAAAAAAGAAAAAAAAATCAGAAAAGGGGAATAGAAAAAGGCCGCCAAAAGAGCTCAAAGACTAGAATTAAACAGATTATATCTCATTACTTCCAAATGGAAAGGAAAGTTACAGCTTATTAGAGCAGTTGCATCTGCAGCTGGGCAGGAAGGGAAGCAAATTCCTTCCATGGTACCAGGCTCAGGCACGACAGTGGGTTGCAGTTGGCTTTGAGGGGCTGATATTTTTCCAATTTTATTTTTCCAATAAACACCACCTTGGTTTCAGTCCATTCAAAGGCCAAAGCTACTTAAATAACACGTCCTGCTGCCCTCGAACCTCCCCTCCCCAGTGCCGTTTGTAGATGCTCTTCGTGAACAGTGCTCAGGGAGGGGGACCCCGATGAGGGAAAAGAAGAAAAGTCGAATTTGGGCATCTGAAAATGAGTTGTTTAACTGCCTTAGGGTGTGCTTTGATCCCAGCTGCAAACCCAGAGAAATTCAGGTAACAACATTGAGGTAAAGGGGCTGTTCAGGCCCTCGGCGCCCAGCAGTGTGGATTACAGGGCTGTTTGGCATCCTGCCCTCCTTGTCATCCCTCCCCTGCAATCAAGAGTCCATCTCCACCGTATCAGCGGCTCATCCAAATGCCAGGAGAGGGCCCCAGCAGTGCTGTACTGTTTATTTTTCCCCGTGACAAGTTGTGAAAGTGTGAAAGAAGAGCTTGCATAGAAAAGGGAGGGTTTTGGCTGCACCCTCTGGGGCTGCTCCAGCATCGGTTTAGCACAAAAAGCCTTGAGGGGCTTTCATTTCCCAACTGTGCATCTCAGAGATGGCTTTTCATTATATAGGAAGACTCTTAGGAGATTTATCCTGCTGGAAAATGGAGTTTGGCTGAGGGGAGGAGGAGCAGAGCTGCCTCCTTTAAGGGGGACCCGTGTTGCAGGGACCCAACACAATCATTACACACATGGACTGAACATCGTGGCATCTCTGGCTGGGAAATCAGCACAGGGGCTTCTTTATCTCCAGGTTTTGGGGAGTTTTCAGCATGAGGTTTTATTCTGGGGTGAAATCTGAGCTCTTCTATTTACCTCTGTTGGTCCCAAATGCATCAGGAGGGGAGTTGGGCAGGCACACGTGGAGCTCTCTCCTGCCTAAACCAAGGCTTGGTATCTCAGCATCCTCAGGGTCTTGCTAGTCCTTGGAGAGCAGATGATGCTTGAACCTTTGGCATGCTGCACATCTCCTGACCTTAACCGAGCCAGTCAGTGTTGGAGACAAATACAGGCAGACAATGAAACCCGCTTAATTGGAGCTCAGAATCACTCTTGGCGCTGTCATCTTCTCTTTTTTCTCCCCGTCCAAAGGAATTTTTTCATTAGCGGATAACAAAAAATTATTTAGGTGCTTGACATCTCCAGAGTGGTAGTGGATTTGCAGCGTGCATTAGCAGGAAAGTTTATCCCAGCCCTTAATAGGCTTGAAGAGGGATGGACGCATTTTGACTCAACCAGGGAAGCTGATTGCTCCCTAAATAACAAATTCATCTTCATAGCAGACACCCATCAACGGCTAGTAAGAAGGAGTTACACCCAAGGTCATGCCAATTAGCCGCAGAGGAGAGCTGAAGTGTAGGGTACCTGGAGATGCAACTAGCTCGGGGTGCACAGAGATGTTTGGAGTGCCTGGCTTGGGAGGGATTTTGGCTTTTCCATGTAAGTGCATGTGGCTGAGCCCTTGTTTGGGATCCTCAAGGTCAGCCCATGACTCTGTTACAACCAACTTCAGCTATTCTTAGTGTTGGGGAAGAAAGGGTGGAAGCCCAGAAAGGATTTTTTGAGAAGTGGAGGAGAGAGTTACTTGGGGCTGCCTTGGAAACCCTTGAACGAGATGAGATGCAAAAGCTCCGCTTTTAAAGGTGTGACAGATGGGAGAGGAAATGAAACTGCGTGAGGATCTAAATGGGTCATGGCAAAAACGCTTTTCAATAGTTTTTAGTGTCATGAGGGATCCATAGAGCCTCCTGCCTGCCCGTATAACTCAGCCCATTGAACTCCACCGGAGCGAGGGTGAGACTTTGGCTGCTTTCTAATGGCTTCTATAAAGGGGCAAAACAACCCAAGTCAGAATTCAAAGGTCCTAAAACCCCAGCACTGCCTTCGCAGTTGCATTTTCTCCTTTGCTGGGGACATTGCAAGGAGGCGGGTGAGGAAAACCACATGTCCAGAGCACAGCTTTGGGCAGGAGGTAAAAAATAACCCCAGATCTATCCCACCATCCCTGTGCTCCCCAAACCACACGCTGTCCCCACACATGCTCTCCAGAAGAGAATTTTCCCAGCAGTAAGTGTGAGCTGTCACTGTAGCAGCCTCCTGTGGCTCGTGCCACCTTGTGATTGAAGCTTCCATTAACTTGCATTTCCCTTTTATTTTTTCCTTTTTTTTCCTTTTTTTTTTTTTTTTTGCTTGAAGCTTTGCTTGCCTTAATTTGATTTTATTTTTCTTTTTCTTAAGCGCTCTCACCACCGCTCTCGTTTAATAAGTAGTTAATCAACTCTGCCGAGTTGCTGCAGCCCCGCTTGCTCCCAGCCATGCTAAAATGGGATGCTCTGATTAATTCCCCCCCCATTCCCAAGTTTGTTTTCTGGCAATTCACTCCAATAACTCCCCCATGGTGACCCGAGGGTGCACAAATGCGTATTTCTGAGGTATCGATGTTGTGCCCCGTGGCTGGAGATTGGCTCTGGAGATGAGACATTTCCTGGGTGAGGCTGGGGGTGGTTTGGGATGGAACATGCTCAGCGAAGCACAGAGGGCTGGCTGTGACTTCTCTTGCCTGCTAGAGTTGTCTAGGAACAACAACAACAACAAAACTCCAAGAAAATAGAACTCTTCTCCTGCTTTTCAGGGGGAATTTTTCACTAAGCTCTTGGGTTGTCCAAAACAGGGGCAAATGGTCTTTGATGCTGGGCTGCTCTTTGTTCTATGCATGTTTTCCCTTTGCTTTCTTGCTGGGATCACTCATTCACAGGACTCTGCCCAGACACTTTCTGCTCTTGCAAAGTCCCTTTGCGTAGGTGGGAACATTATTCTGGAACAGCAATGACCAGAGACCACACTTAAAGTATGGTGCTCAAAAAGGAAGCAAAACTGGGCTTGCTTCTAGAACTTGTGTAGGGAAATCACGGCTGTGATCAGACAGATCCCATCATGCAGTGCCCTTGAAGCATGAACAACCTTCAGATATGGAAAAGGGACTAAACCTGTCCTGGTTTCACACAGGAAAAGGTGAAATTGGCCACTCGAGCAAGTGATGATCTAGTATTCAGGATAACTTGGAAAGCATTCCATTTTCTGTCTAGGAGAGAATTACATTCTGTATAGCAGTGGCATAGTTAACTTTCTACAAAAATACCAAAAGCCTATCTTTTAAAGATAACAAAACCTGATCAGTTCACCTGGGTTTCCATTTTAATTCACTCTCAGAGAGTACTTAAACCTCCCTCCCTGTTAGTGAAGACACCTACTCTACACGCTCGTAGCACACCAGATAATAGACCTAGGAGTTATAACTTGGTGATAAAAATAATGCACAGATAATGGAATAATTATCAAGTGCTTCCTCCGCAAATGCAAATCGGGGTTTTACCTGTGTGCTGGTTTCCCCCTACATGCAGATTTTCATTTGATGGCTTTTGACCAAGTTGAGGCGTTGCGTGGAAAGGGAGCAAAGCAATTAACAGGCTTTGATAAGGCTGATTCTCCAGCCGAACCATTTTGCAAGAGCAAAGAGGTGGAGGTAGCCACGTGGCACATTACGGGCTCTCATCTGTCAACATGACTTTGCTGTGGAGACAGAAGCTGATTTTTTTGGTATAAAACGAGGGAGGAACCATCCATGGGAGTCCACTTAGTTTACAGCTGCGTTAAGAGCAAATCTCAACAAGACCAAAGCAACCATTGACCGGGCTCCATCATCCACTCCTATCTTCTCAACTAAACAGCACCATTTCTGTCATATTTCCTCCCTTCCCTACTCCAAAACCCCCTCAGGATCTCAGGAAGGATTCCAAACCTTCATGGTTGGCTTAGAAGCTCAGCTGAGGCCACAGATACATCCCTTGCTTCCATCTTTAACACCCATCTTCTTCCATCTGCATCTATTACAGAGGAAAGTGCAGGGTTGTTTTCAGCGTGTAGGGACACGTAATGGGATTCCTAAAAGGTCTGTTATTTGGTGTTTTCTTTTCTGGGTGATTTCTAGTTATTTGGGACCCCCTGGGAACACATCTCTGTATTTAAAGGGTAACACTCTTAATATAAAGAGTGGTATTTAGGGGTTATGAGTTTACTATACAGAAGAGTGTTGTTACAGTCATTTTTAATAAAGGCTTCATTCTAATAGAAATAGCACTTATAAAACTTAAATGAATCCGTAGAGCTGGTGGGAAAAGGGATGGGTTCTTTGCCAATTATTTTTCTTCAGAAATACTTCAAAGAAAAAAAAAAAAAAAAAAAAGAGAGAAGAGAAGAATCAACCCACTCCATTCACTTATTTATGAATTAATAAAAGCAAGAGAGAAATAAGCAGTTAACATGCATAGATTTTGAAATCCGGGGGGATTTGGGGGATAATGCAGTCTGACCTTCTGCCTACCAGCAGCGGGTTCCAGGGAGGAACATCTCCAACCGCCGCTGCCGAGCTCCGGGGCTGCAGCCTAACTGCTCTCCCAAGGGCTTGTCTACACATACTGGCCTAAAAACCCACATGTGGACACTTCTCAGTCCAAAAAACCCCTCGTTTTAGTCTTTTTCCTCCCCCTCCTTTATGTCTTTTTTATTTTTTTTTTTATTTTATCTGAATCAGAAATGGGGAAAATGACAATTTCTTTTTTTTTTTACCCTACAAAAACACTTCTGCAATTTGCTCTAGCAAAGCTCTTGTTCTTTGAATTCTTTAATATTTATTAAGCTTCCATGTTCAAACAGCAAAAAGACCCCTGCTTGCTCATTTGCAAAGCAGTGGATGAAGGTTCCCTGGGTGCCTGGAGCATCTCGCAGTGGGTCCATCACTTCCTCAGTGGGACTCTCAGAGGAAATTGGTGCTGCCCATATTGTGAGGGGTTTGACCTGCATTAAGTTCTCTTTTGCAGGTCAAAGGGAACTAACCCACTTCTCAAATTATTTTACAGAGCTGGGAATCACCCCGAAACATGAGAAAATACTGCAAATAGGCAGCAAGTTTGTGCTTAGTTTATATCGTAAAATAAATCAGATCTAGGCTTTGCTGAGCCCAGTCCATGGGACTCACTACTGCTGGGGGAAAGGAAAAAATAACAATATTCCATTTATTTTTGAGAAAAAAGCTTTTAAAACAAAAAAAAATCAGACAGATACAAGGGATAAAATCCATATTCTGCAGGTTTTAAATGCTGCAGAGGAGGAGAAATAAAATACATACGTGATAATATGGTTTTTTTGCCAGAATTGTATGCAATTCTGGGGCTGTTTGTATTTGCCTTGGAGCACAAGTGGATGCTCTTTGCGTAGGATGCTTTTCTGGGCTGGCCTTGGAAATGCCCTGATGTGCATCCTGACTGAGACTAAGGACATGATACTTCTCCGAATTAGGATCAGAAAACTTCAAATGAGGTTCTTAAAAAGTAGCTGGCTTGGAAACCACAGCTACAAATCCCTTGTATGGTCACCGAGACCCAGAGTTAATTTAGAAGAAACTCTACTGCAGAGCCCGATGTGCCTCAAAGGTGAGCTCAGCATCTCGGGCCACTCATTTGCTTTTAATTTCAAGGTAGAAGAAGTAGTTTTAATGAAAGGGGAGGATGAGAGGCAGTATTGTTACCTAGACCTGAATCTTTTGTATCTCTGACAGATTTCGCTGAGGTTCAACCCACACGTTGATGAAGCTCCCCCTTCTCAATGGCTTTATTCTCTTCCATGCTTCCATAGATTACTGATTACCACCAAAAACCTCTTTATTCTTCAAGCAGGGCTCATTTCCTACTACCTTTTTAGACCAAAAGGGCATGGAAAAATAATAAGCACTGTGCACTGTGTTCACGTTAAGAACTGTGATTATCCTTTTGTAGTGCCGGAGTTGGTATTTTCCTGACATCGGAGGTTTATTTTAAGTGCATCTCTTTTGAGGTAAGAAATGGGTGTTTGTACTTGAAGTAGATGGAGAAGAGCAGTCAGGGCTGGACAATCTTCCTGGGAAAGTGAGGGGCTGTGGCTGGTGGGGGGAGCATATCCAATTTGAAGTCGTTGAGTCTTTACAGTGGGAGCATCACTTTTCAAGCCCAGATTGAAGGAGAACTTCACCATCACCTCAGGGGTAGCCAAATAATATAATTCAAGCTGTCTTCGTAACATCCACCTCATTTAGTTCGTCAAAGTCGGGCTTGAAAGACCCACTCTGTGCACTCACTTGTGGCTGCAAAACTGCAGTAAAAGAAAAAAAAAAGCCAGCAAGAATGATATTTAGAGGTGCATTACTTGATTTCTCAAAGTGACTTTGGAAAGATGGATCAAGATCAAAGGATTTTCTTGCAATTATCCAGATTTGTGCCTGGATGCCAAGTAGGCCAACAGAAAAGGGAGATGAGGGACAGATACAGCTTGCCCAGGGTTCAAAAATGAGTTGGTCATGTGCATAGGTCACATATGGATCTCACCTCCTTCAAGACCTCCTTCTGCATCCTCATCCATTGCATCTTTCTGGAGCAAAGAGCAGAACTACTTGAACTGCATCACCCCTCTGCCCCTTCTCATTCTCTTCTGCTTGCCATTAGAGTGTCAATATTTAGAGCCCTGTTTGATGACACTCCTAAGGTCCTCACGCCAGCCGGGCTGGAGCAACACCTGCCAATTCTGCACCGCCGGGGAGGGGAAGAGGGTGTCAACCTGGCTGAGATGCACAAAGACACTGCAATGATAATAAATTGGCTTGTCAAAGAGGAGGGCAGATTTGCTATTAATGGAAATAATGGTAGATTACATGGGCTTTTGTCACACAATATAATCAAAGGCAGGATCAAAGGGAGGGAATATAGCAAATGGTTAGCAGGCAAGACATGCTAATGAGATAAAAACGCTAGCCTTGCCACCTCTCCGAGCTTCAATCGAAGGATAATTGATACTAAATAATGTAATTTTGAGCTGTGGTGAAATGCACTTAAAGCCAGCAGACAAGGCTGTGAAAATGTTTTAGTTTTTCTGTTACTCTGCTGTCACTTCCATCACTTCTTTTTTTTCTCGTGGCAGCTGATTGCGTGTGTGGGAGCTGATAGGGGAAGAGACAAGAAGTGGAAAAAACCTGCTTTGGTGAAATACCGGTGCATTTACGCAGCCTCTGGCTCTGCCTCCGTAGTAGGTCACCTCAATTCATCTGAGTGTGGGTTTGTGGGGTGAAGACAACCCGGTGGTGGCACCAGCACTGCAAAGTCCCCTGGGATGGCACCGCTGTGCCACCTCCACCGACACCACGGTGCTCTTAGGCAGCAGCTTCAGCTGCAGTTGCAACCTGCTACTTGGAATGCAATTTAAAACTAACCACAATTTAAATGTAAACCAATGCAGTTTGAAGGGTTCTCTAGCAGTAACAAAATGAAGTGCAAGGGTCTGGCATGGTGTGGTGTCAAAGGGATGGTATTTTATTCCCTGAAGTGATGTTGGCTGAAGCTCTGCGGCAATTTCAGTCAGCTCTACCCAGCCTGAGGAATTCATGATAGTCTAAAGTACTCTTTCCCCTGGAAAACTTCTGCATCGCCTGCTTTCTGAAAAAAGAAAAATGCCAGAAGACATCTTAAATATTTCTTTACCCTTCCTATGTACTTTAGGGCACTGTTACTGTCCGACTTTAAACCTGACATCCGTGTTGGTGTTAGCTCCTCAAGAATCTCCCTCCCTTGTAGGACTCATCTTTTTTTGTTTCCTAGTCTAACGTGGTACAGGAAAGATGCATCCATTGTAGTTGCAAGTACCAGCTCAAAGGGCTCTTCAATCACCATCCAATGAACCCCACTGTCAGCATGAACTCACCAGAGAGCATCTGGAAAGGGCTGGCAGATGTTGTAAAGTAATTCCTCAAGGTCTGAAGGCATCAAGCAGTGCAGGAAGTTGGGTAGTGCCTGGGGACAGCACAAGAAGAAGCCCTGCTTGGGGCAGAGCTGGTCAAAAGAGCTGTTTATCGTGAAATCATGAATACTTTGGGTTGGAAGGGATGTTTAAAGATTGTTTAGTCCAACCCCCCTGCAGGGAGCAGGGACATCTGCAACTAGAGCAGGTTGCTCAGAGCCCTGGCCAACCTCACCTGGAATCCTTCCAGGGATGGGGCAGCGACCACCTCTCTGGGCAACCTGGGCCAGGCTCTCACCACCCTCATTGCAAAAATTTTCTTTCTTCTATTTAGTCTAAATATCTCTCTTTTAGTTTATATCCAGCCCAGAATCTCCCACATGTGGAAAAGCTTGCTCAGGAATCGCAGGCTTAAAGCAATGACAGCGTGAACCAAGGTGTGAGCCTCCCAACAGGGAAAAGCTGTAAATTAAAAAATAGAGAGCTGTCATCCTCTGAGGAACAACTTTTTAGAACTGGAGGGAGAAACCTTCATCCCTCCTTCCAGTTAATGACAACCATTTGTCCCCATTGGGCTTTGCTGGGGTAGACTACCTGAGTACATCCATATTTTGAACATGTTCAAATTGTCTGGGAGTGTGAAGATACACAAGTGCTCTGCTGACTGTGGGTGGAGGAGAGATTTTCTGGGGTCTGGCAATGGCTGCAAAGGACACCAGTGGAGCAGCTGATCTGTGCAAGGGCTTCGCTTGCTGCCAAGGTAGGAAGAGCTCTGTGACAAATGCAATGCATGAGAAGCTAAAAATAAAAATTACTTTGGTGGTTGCAGGTCTGAGGTTTTTTTTCTGCTTGGAAGTTCCTTGTGGCAAAATTAATCAAATCAGGATGTTCCCCAGAAACTTTTCATTTTGTTTATTTATTGCAATGAGTTTGCCTGAGCAGCTTCCCTGCAGAAAAAAAGACTGTTCTGTGTCACGGAAAATAAAGAATGAAAAATAAAAGATCATTTCTCCTGCATTCCCAACTCCTCTTTGCTGACTGATACCAAAGGCTAAATTAAGACTCATTTTGCCAGATCTCTTCTGAACAACCTTGGAAGCACTTTTTCACCTAAGGGTGCCCTGGGGGGTTAGACACCACAGGAGAACATATGAGATCCAGATTGATGTAAGGTACAGCCTTGGTACCAGCTCAGTGTTACATCAGTATGAGGAGATGATGAAGGGATAATAAATGGGTCCTGCTCAGATAGACTCTCAGAAACACCAGTGAAGTCTGACTTTCAGCCCACTCAAATGCAGCCACTAATCTGCCTCTCCAGCTTGTCTTTTGAAGCTTGCTGACCCCTACAAATTTCATTTCTCTCCCAGGATGTATTAAAATCCACTACAGGTCTTCTGCTCTGCCCCAGCTCCTTGGTGAATGTTGCCTTGTCCTCTTCTCCTTGCCTCCCTCTCCCTTGGTGCTGCATAAACTAACTGTTGCCTTTCATGCCGTGTTTCTCCTGTGGTCAAAGGCTGAGGCTGCAGCTTGTGTCCCACGCAGCTGAACCATCCTTCAGCTCATTTGCTTGGATGCAGCTGATGGCAGAGGCTGGCATGGGCTGCAAAGCCAACCGCTGCTGATGTCAGCACACGTGTGAGCTCATGTGTTGCTGCCTACAGCTGTTATGGAGATGGACTCTAAGGAACTTGTCTTCTGCAGCTCCTCAACATCTCCTGTTGAGTATTGGGATGAAGGTTGATGAACAGAAAGGTTGAAATACTAAACTAGTATGAAGCCAGAACCTTCTTAAAATTGGGTCCAGGCTGTCACATGAGCTGCTTGGAGACCGATTTCAAAGGTTCATGCACCTCCTAAGTCCACCCAGATGTAAAGGAAATAGAGAAAAGTGAGGTTTAAGATGGGATCAAGCTCCACTCAGCATCAAGGCAAGTTGGGGCCGGCAACTCCATATTTCTGGATAATGCAATTGTATTTGCAGGATTGCTTTTAATAGATGCCTTCATCTCCTTGAATCATTAAAAAAAAATAAAAATAAGGAAGGCAAAATGTAAACACACAGATCCAATGAGGTTCTTGTGCTGTGCTTTGACAGTTTTGAGGATGTGAAGATGTGGGGACAGGGGGACAGGTGGTGGATGTGGTGGTGTTGGGGTAATGGTTGGACTTGATGATCTTGAGGGTCTTTTCCAACCAGAGTGATACTGTGCTACTGTAATTGCCTCTAGTTTGAAGTGCTGGCACACATATGCTCAGGGCATCTGCATTTTTTCACAGGAGATGCTTCGGTCAAGGTTTTACATACACTGAAGTGTCTCTATTTCCCAGAACAGAAGGATTCATTTCCCGAGCACCTGATGATATGGTTGTGGTTGTTATGGGGATGATGGAGGTAAGTGATTTCTGACAATATAAGAAAGGATCCAAGCAGTTTATTCCATTAGATGTGTACAGCGTGTGCATTCAAGACACATTGCTCAAAAAGCAAGTATGAATTACCACAAGCCACTCTGTGAGTAGAGTTTCTCAGCCATTCTTCCTAAAAGGACCTTTTACCACTCTTACCAAGGGTAAGAGAGTCACAGAGTCTGGGGTTCATTTCCTGGAGCAAAGAAAGAGTGGAAAAAAATAGTTCAGCTCAGGCCAGATCAAAAAGATATTGTCTCTTCCTCAATTCCCACTTAATTCAGGGTGGAAGGGGTGAGTCTTTTTAAAAATCCTTCCTCTGCTCCTTCTCCCATCCCATTTTAATCTATCCTGAAGTGAAATAATAGTGCTGCAAAGCAAAAAGCCAAAAGCTACATTTTAATGGCATTAAAACATTTGGAAGCGATTGATGTCTTCCTTGCGTTGTTTTTGTCTATAAGGCTTCGATGGTGGTTTGCATTCAGAATGAGTGGTTTCTTCAGTCTACCCAAGAGGGCATTTCCTAGTAAATCTACTGCTGTCTGAAAGGGAGAAAAAACCCCTACCCGGGTCTCATTCTCGTTTTTTATTTGCTTTTATGAGTACCGTTAAGAGCTGGAGGACAACAGTCGCTGCATTGGTTCTGCTCGAGCTGAGGGAGAGAAACCGAGGTGAGAATTTTATATAAGTTGCCCATGGTCATACAGCAGCTACGCTGCCAGACGATGGCTGGCCGAGGTATATTTAGAAATGAGTTAAATAGAGCATTCAGCCACCTGAGATGGGAGCAGCAGCTCCAAGTGCTGCTTGAGATCTCACAGTGGCTACCGTCCCCCACAACTCCTTGTGTGGAGATGAGTCGAAAATGGGTGGAGATCCTCGGGGTGTCATTGCTCCTTGTTTGCTCTGCAGGTGTCTTCCAGGAGCCTCATCTGACACAATGCTTGGATGGAGCAACTCATGATAGCCTGAACCTCCTCCCGTTTTGACATTGAGGAACTTTCCTTGCAGAATAAAGTGTCCTGGAGGAAATGTTTTCAAGCCGTGGGAGTTGAAAAAGAGATTAAACATAAAAGAAAGATAAACTGCTGCATCCTAGAAATGCAATACCTGCACTCAGCCCATGTCTAGTGAAGTGATTCGTGTAAAGCCTCCCCAGAGAGGTGGGGAATATTGCTGCTCTTCCAACCCAACCCTGGAGCCAGCAGCTTCGGGTATCAGCTTTACTGCTTGGAAATAAGGAGTCAAGATGGTGAAGCTGTGAAGTGGGGATGGTTGGGAAAGGTCCTGGAGTCAAGGGATGATTCAACACTGCTAAAAACAACACTCCCCTTTCTTACCCTTCCCATCTCTGTGCAAGGCTTCTTGGTTTAAGAGAGATAGTCTGTAAGCTACAGCTTGTGTGCCATTCTCTGGGGCCTTTTTTACCTCCTGTTTGCTCTTTTTTAGCATATATTTTGAAGGTTTCTGGATGAGCCTGTGTTTTATTGATCAGGCTGCTCTCAACTCCTTTTCTCCAGCCCTTCATTAAAGCTGGGATCACACTCTCTGAAGGTGTCCCTCAAGGCTTCTTGCTTGTAGAAAGCATATGATTATGGCTAAGGCTGTTGGACTTGAGACCACACTTCATGTTTCACTTTTTGTTTAGTCTGCAGATGCTCTATTTACCATGGATTTTCTTCTCACACTTGTTTTCCTCTGGCCTTCAAAGTGGGGAGGCAAAAGAGGGCTCTTGAATTTTCTTTGTTGCCTTCATTGATTAGTGTGTTTTGTGTTTTATTTCATTGCCTTAAAAACAAATTTGTGTGCGATGGGATCTTCTGGGTTTTTCCTTTAGAGTGGAAAAGGTCATGTTAATTAACTATCCTTGTTATGACGAGCAGTGCTAAGGACCCAGTAAAGAATTTGTTCTATTCCTGCCTCCGTGTGGGAGTTTGTACGATACTCCATGCACATAATACAATCATTGTAATGTCTTCAGGCTGCTATGTAAACAGAACAGCATGTCACTCTCTTCCTTTTTTCTCTATTAAATTAAATTAAATTAACTGGAGTTTGAGAGGGGAATGTGGAAATTAACTCTTTAAATACTGTACTCCAACAAGCGACATTCATATAAAGGTCCATTGAAGTTTTCTCTGCCCTCTAAAAGAAAGTCCGAAGAGTTCCCTAAACTAAATATTCATCAGCTGGACAAAGCCAGAGCTTCCTTTGTGTTTTTAAAACCTTTTTGTTCTGCTCATTTGGGGAAGGTGCCTCATTTGAAAAACACCTGCACTCATTTTGAAAGGAATGAAGCAGGATAATAAATAGTACCCCCTTGCCATCCATTGAACTGGGAACACTTGAATTTTATTCTATTTTTTTTTCTCCTTCCAACTGTTATAAAATAGACCAAAAGAGGGCTATTTTAGATCAATAATCTTTTTTTTGCCCCTCTCCCTTGATATTCCAGGTCAGCTGGCAAATGGAGAATTATTCTTTGCACAGTTCTAAAAAGCTCCCGTTATCACCCATCTGAGACAGCCACTTGCCCCAGATAAGGGATCCGCTGTCTGAGCCAATGGGTAATAAAGTGAATTGTGTTTGGAATGAGCAGCCGTGAGGTTTGCCCTTGACGGTACCTTCTTCCTCGCTGCATCCCGGTCCTGTGTTAAGATGCTTCGGCACAAGGTTGAGCAGCCCTCGGTCCCTCCCGATTCCCTTTATTCGAGTTTTTTCTGCTCGTTTTCAGCCCGAGCAGTTCATGCCGTGCTGCTCCATGTCAGAAATTCATTAACTAACTTTGCATTTTGATGGTAGACGTGGAAATGCCATCTGCTACCCAACGGCTGCGCTTTCTCATCTGCCCAAATCCTGCCGAACCCCGCCAATGTCACTGAGATTGGTTGAGCCGCCACTCGCTTTCCTGTTATTAGCAAATTAAGATACACTTCCCGCTGTTGATTTCCTCATCTAAACACTGCACTGGGAACAGAAATAACCCTATTACTGGGCCAGGATATAATTTAGCCATAACACTAATCTTTGCTGGTCTGAGACGGGGTGTTATTCTGCATCTGTTGTTATTCTCCATAGCCCTTATTCCTAAAGCTGAGGAAATACATTTCCTTATCAAACAGCTTCATTTAAGTCTAATTAGATAGAGGCCCACAGGTGACTCAGTCTAATATCCTTCCCTCCATCAGCGCTACCTTAACTACCCCAGGACGTGTGCTTGAGGAAGCCTTAGTGCAGGAAAAAAGCTCAGCTCCAGCAGAGAAGAAGTCAGTTTATTCATGCATCCTTCTGCGCTAAACATGGGCCAGGCAGCGATTTCCACACTGATGGGGAGCATCGGGTACCATGAGGAATTGCACTGGACTCATGATGGACTTCCCGTGGAGCGAGATGCAGCTCAGGGTAATGACATCAGCATCTGCCTCCTCGTAAAGATCCAAGTTCCTGAGCAGTGCCAAGATGTGGGGTGAGGAAAGCAAGACATTCAGAGCAGGGTGGGTTTGGGAGGGATTTGAAGAGCTCTTTTTTCTTTCTCCAGGTGCAAGAGGTTGGTGAGGTGTGAGGGGAGGATTTTCCTAAAGAGTAGGACTTGCTTTGCCACACTTCAGGGTCAGCCAGTGGCTGGAAGCTCTCTTTACAGAGATAAGTTGGTGCATCTCCTCTAAAGAGAGGTCAGCCTTTGGCCATTGCAGCTTGAGGCTGTCTATTTTTTTGATGCCTTGAGGACGGCATTTATGTAGGCAACAGATGGGCAAGGTAACTGTTAGATAGGGAAAGCAACACCCCTAATATGGTACCACTCCTCTTTGGCCCTGGAAATCACAGAATCATAGAATCATTGAATGGGTTGGGTTGGAAGGGACCTCAAAGATCACCAGTTCCAACTCTCTCCCATGGCAGGGACACCTCCCACTAGACCAGGTTGCTCCAAGCCTCACCCAGCCTGGCCCTGAACACCTCCAGGGATGCAGCATCCACAGCTTCCCTGGGCAACCTGTGCCAGTGTCTCACCGCCCTCATAATAAAGAACTTCTTCCTTACATCTAGGACATACCCTAAATGAGTACACTAGGCTTAGGCAGCCCACTTTTGGATGTCTAGTGTTAGTGGAGATGCTGTTGGGAGGAAGGACTCAATTAAATCGGGTACTAACCACCCCCCCACCCCACCCTCGATCTCCCTTCCTCACTTTTCATGGGCTGGATCACCTTTACCTGCTCGATGCCTGCCCATCACTCCAGTGCTCTCCTGCAGACAGGCTGCAGAGGGTTTGGAAAGGGAAGAGGAGCTCATAATTACCTCATTTCCATTATTTTGCTCCCTAAAATGGACTGAATAATGACTCCATGTGAATGCAGCATGATTAGCAGGAGCAAAACTTTCAGGGGCCAGCTCAGAATGTCACCCACATTGGTGGCTTTAGACAAAGAGGAGGGTTCATCTCCCTTAAACCTCATCTGATATAACCAGGATTTCAATCAGTTGGCACCTCGGAGGGCCTGATTTTTATCTTGTAGAGACTCACATGTCTCTGAGCAGATCCTAGTGTGCCGTGGGGACCAGGGGAATGTGGTGCTCTGTCCCCATCCACGTGCAGTTCTTGGCAACATTGTCCTGCCAATATAATCAGAGAAGGCAGAGAAAGGAAAGGATTGTTATGAGAAATGACCAAGAATGAGAGTCAGGTTTCTCGAAAACATGTGACTCCTGTTTTCAGTCCCCTCTCACAAAACCAGGACTTGTAGGTTCAGCATAAAACACATTCACAGCTTTCATCTGAGTATCTCATTTTCTTGTATTGACCCAGAAGGGTTTAGGGAACTTGGTGAAATCAGTGCTTTTCTCCCAATTGCTTCAGCCTCAAAAGAGCTGCAATTTCCAGCATTCCCCAGCACATGAAGCAAACCTGAATATTGCTGCTAGAAGGGTTGGAGGTTCTTGGATCAGTCTGGATTATTTAGCAGAAGCAAAAGCGCTGCTCTGAGCACAGGCAAAGGAACCAGGCATAGATCGCAGAGGTCAACCCAGGCAGAGGCAGGATTTCTCCTTGGAGACAGAGCAGAGGTGAAAGCAATATTTACCCCTTCCAGACCTCAATTAACAAAAACCAAGAGTAAAATGAAAGGCATAAAGAAAAAAAACCTTACTGTGCTTGCAGCATTGTGGGTTATCAGTGGCACAACTCAGCACAGGGCCATTTTGGTGGGTCCAAGCATGGCAGTGTGCATTAGTCAGAAGCTGGTCTGCTCTGCCTCCAATGACTTCTAGTCAGCTTGATTATTTCTATTTTTTTTTCTTTTTTTTCAGTCCATGCAATGCTCACAAAACTTCCTTGGGGGCTTCAACTGAGCTGTGAATTCGTTGGACGCTCACAGCTCTTCCCGATGCTGGAGGCAGCTGCTTCGCCGCTCGGCAGCCTGCAGCAGCGAGACGAGAGTTCAACTGCAAAGCACCCTTGGCAGGGAGCCAGGGACCTCAATCCAACTTCACCCATACCCCCTGGCACCCATCTGCCCAGCAAAGCCAGCGATGGGGCGAGCATGGCCGCGGGAGCGAATCACTGCTGAATCCCTGCCAGGCTCCCACAGAATGCTTGGGGTTGATTGCTCACGTGGGCTTCAAATCCTTGTGAGATGCCTCTCAAAGCTTTTAGATCCCAAACGTTCCTACAACTTAAATCCCAAACACTCCTTCAACTTAAATCCTAAACGTTCCTTCAACTTAAATCCCAAATGTTCCTTCAACCTTGTTCTTCCACGCAGGGACCTCCGCCGGGGAAAGCGCCGTCTCCCATCAACGCTCTCTCCTGCCTCCTTCACTGCTCCCGGCTACTGATCCAGGTCTCCTCCGGCGATAATTCTCCGAGGTCACCGGATCAAGCGAAGCAATTTAGAATAAATTGTGGTTGCCTCAGACTTTTACATTAAACTCTGAACTTTGGGAGCTTTGCTGCGCTGAAACTGTTGGCGATGCGCACCCGGGGGGATTTGTGTTTATTTATATCCCACGCGCTCCTTGCTGCGCAACCTGCAGAGGCTACGGAGATCAACAGGAAGGAGGGGACGGTGGGGGAAGTGAAGAATATGTCTTTGGCCTTTCTTTCCTCTTTTAAAACCCAAAGGCAACTCTGAGTTTAATGGCCTCTGCTCGCACAAGAGGCCAGGAGAAGGCCAGCGCGCGGTCAAAATTCAGCAAAATGGCCTTTAAAGGGGATTTCTGCTTTGCAGCGTCTGTCTCTGAAATATTTTCTGGAGTTTGTTCAATACAACTAGAGCAGGAGGCCAGGTCCTTGCTCAGTGCTGCTGCCGATGAACGTCTATTTGCCCTCCTCGAGGTACAGAGAGGGTAGGGAGGCCCCCCAGGGACCCCAAAAAGCAGGAGGAGATGGGAGCTCACATGAAACAAACATCATCTGCATTCAGTTCCTTTTGCCATGAGGGGGTGGAGGGGAGTAGGCTAAAAGTAATTATTTACAGATATTTAATTTTGGCATCTTCTGAAAATATTTTTAATTCTATAATTACTTCTATTAAAATGCTGAAAAATCATAGTCTAGTCACCCTTTCTTTTTTTTATTTGCTGAAATACCTTGAACCAGCTCTAAGTGAATCTCACTTGAAGCTCTAGAAAACTTTAAATATTAATAGAAGAAGGAGTTTATTTAGCACTCCTCTTGCTCAGCTCATCGTAGAGCCCCAGCGTCCCCTCACACATAGCCCGAGTGTGTCTGGATGTAAGCAATGATGGAATTAAGAGTCCATCTCCACGACATGCCCATCTGCCGCTGGTTCGGTGACCTACATGAGGTGAAATGAGATGTGCTGGTCTCCATCCAACTCCTGGAGCAGGCACATTGCCCCGACGTAAGCAGAAAGAAGCGTTGCCCAGCTTGACTGATGTAAAATCCCATCGTGACAGGCATGAGATGCACCTTTTTGGTCCCTATATTGCAGTTTGGTCACATTTCAGGCTGGGTTTTGCATATGGGACTTAGAAAACTTATAAAAAATGGGAATAAAAAATCCTCCAGGAGATTACTTGCCATTCACCTGGATCCAGATGCTGGTTTATTTTAGGAAAACTCCCAAAATTGTGAATTTGGTGATGCTTGTGCATCCATGGCTTACATCCCTGGTAGAATTTGCAGACCTACAGATGTGCTTTTCTTTCCTCATATTCCCAACTCGTGTCTCTTAGACCAGATGGAAAGTTTACCCTTCCCAATCTAGTGCTATCTCTGCATATAAATGAAGAAATTTGAGCTTAAAACCTGTCAAGCCAACACCTTCCCCCAGGATTAAATTGACTTTGAAAGTGTACGCTTCAAAAAATACCCAAACAAACAGGAAAAAATCCCAAAAGGAAAAGAATTAATAACCGCAGTGTTTTCTAATATGCACACTAAACAACTCCTTAAATCTAAATGAAATCTATATTGCATTCATTTTCTATTTTTGAGCTGAGACTGGGCTAGTTTGGCTCCACATTCATCCAAATTTCATGCTTCTCCTTTGAAACCGGCTTATCGGAAATGTTTGCTTTCTTTTTTTTTTCTCCCGGTTGCCTTATGGTGGGTTTTCAGAACTCGAATCAAAGCAACAGCCTACATGGCAAGGAAGAAAACGACTGTCCTGCGTCCTTGTCCCTCTGCACTTGTTTTTGGGCACAATGCTCTGTGATGGCCAGAAACTGGGTATCACCCTATATGATATGCAACCAGCCAAAGTCTTCCTCTGTTCCATGGACCAGCTGGAGAAATCTCAGTTCTGGGTGTTTTCAAGAACATTATCAGACAAATACAATCTGCCAGTCACGTCGCTGCTGGGGATTTATTCCTGTGAAATTTGCAGCTGCGACAACAGGTTTCAGTGAATTTGGTATATTTAGTTTCCCTTCCACACTGGGCTTGATCATGTATTCCCTAGTGATAAGGTGCCCACATCGCTCTTCTAATGGATGTGTATTTTTGCCTCTTTCAGTGTGAAAAAGGAAGATGGTTCCTACTCAAAACATCTTTCATTACCTCCATAGGCAATGCAGGGGCTTTGCACTCACCAACCATCTTTCACGTCATCATCAGCTGGTCACAGAGGGAATTAGAAAGATGTTTCCTGGACCATTAGGTTCTTGGTGGGACGTCTTCACCACCAGCCATCGCTTTGCAGCATTGAGAAAAACAGACCTCGGATGTTTTCCCTGTGGATTTTGTACCCTTTTGTTTGCTGCTATGAAATGTAGCACTTTGGACCAGAGATTTGGAGATGTGGCTCTGAAGGGCACCAAAATGCCTCTGTACTCAGCACTGGGAGGCCACACCTTGAACCTTGGGTTTAGTTTTGGTCCCTTCACTCCAAGAAGGACATTGAGGGGCTGGAGTGAGGCTAGAGAAGGGCAATGAAGCTGGGGAAGGGTCTAGAGCACAAGTGTGGTGAGGAGCAGCTGAGGGACCTGGGGGTGTTGAGCCTGGAGAAAAGGAGCCTCAGGGGAGCCCTTCTGGCTCTCAACAACGCCCTGAAAGGAGGTCGGAGGCAGGCGGGGTCGGGCTCTTCTCCCGAGGAACGTGCAACAGGGCAAGAGGAAATGGCCTCAAGTTATGCCAAGGGAGGTTTAGGTTGGACATGAGGAACAATTTCTTTGTGGCAAAGGTTGTGAAGGGCTGTGCCAGGCTGGGCAGGGCAGTGGTGGAGTCCCCATCCCTGGAGGGGTTTCCAAGCTGTGGAGATGTGGTGCTGAGGGCCATGGTTTAGTGGTGCCCTGGCAGTGCTGGGTTAATGGTTGGGCTCGATGATCTGAAAGATCTCTTCCAACCAAAATTATTCTATGATTCCATAAAAATGTCATCCTTTTCTCCTCCTTAGTAGTGTTTACGCGAGTGCTTCTGTGGGGTTGGTGGGATCCCCATGGCAGCCTCACAGGCAGGGGATCTGCCACAATATCTGAAGGACCTCCAGACATTTTGTCTGAAATTGCCCAAACTGGTTCCCAAACAAGGTGGGAAGCCAGCAGACAGATTAACATCCTGCACACCACCATGAGCAGGACCAAAGGGGAAAACCTCGCAAGATCCCTGATGGGCCAGAGAAGAAAAGCACAGAGATAACAACTTTTATTTAAATTATCCATGGCTAGCGGGGCTCTGAGCATCGCCTGTGTCCTGAAGCCACAATTAGAAATAGAAGCCCAAGCAAAGGAGCAGATGGACAGCAGTTGTTTTGCTGTCTGCCTGCACCTGCCAAAAGAGCTTTCTTCCCCGAGCCACGGCAGATTCCAAGTGCTCTTGAAAGCAGAAGGAGTTGGCAAGCCGGCAGCTGCCTCCCTGTGCTGCCGGCGTGATGGAGCTGGATTTGGGCAGCAGCGTTGAGGAAGATTGTTGGAGACACATTCACTCACTGGAGGGGCTGGATGCTGAGGGGAAAAAGGATTTGAGATGTGGAAGAAGAGGTGCCTTGAAGACCTGGCCCTAAAAACCCTCTCACCTAACATTGAGGCATGGACGGCAATTCTCACCGCAGTATTCAAGCCTCCTTTCATGTGCACCACGGAGAATCTGTCAGGTCTGAGACTATCTATTCACCCACGGGCTGAGTTTGCTCATCCCCAGAAGTCTTGGCTTCCCCCCTCGGTTAAAAAAACCCAAGATTCCAAACCACTACATGCTATTTCTGCAAATACTTCCATGCAAACCCTGGCCCTGCTGAAGCCGGTTTTGTTATCAGCTTAATAGGGCCAAGACTTCAATTCATCCTTGCAATAAACTAGAGAAATGTTGTTGGTCTTGCGTTTTCTAATCAAATAAGATTTTTTTTTCTCATAGAGAAGGCTGTTCACTTGCCCTGAGATAGCCGCCCGGCCTAGCATGTGGAATTACAGATACTGCCAGCGTCTATTAACTGTACAAATCTTTGCATTGATAACTTAGGGCGAGATTTATGTCTTAAAATGAGAAATACTACCCCCAACAACAAAATTGAGCCCGTGGATCAATCCAAATCAGAGACAGCCGAGGAAGTAAATGAGGCAATTGGCATTAATTGGCGTCTCTGGCACTTTAGCAGCCTGCCAGGAACGCTAGGCCAGAGGGACAGAGCTTCTCCCTTGTCCTCAGGGGCTCCTGGCCAAGGCCAAGCCATTTGGGTGAGCGATTAGGGAATATTTGAGGAGTTTCCTTTGTGGCGCTTTCTGGCACCTTCAAGGAAATAAATCAAAAATCTACTTGCAGAGTTAAATGTGTTTTAAAAAACAGCCTCTTGCTTTTGCATATCAATTGGCTAATAAGCCACAAACTGGATTTTCTCAGATTAATTCCCATACGCTTCATTTACTTGCTGCTATTTATCTGGCAGCCTTCTATCCCCGGGCAGGTACTGGCAGCCTTGGGCAGGATTGCTCTAAATGTGACCCCTCCTGGGGGCATCATCATGCCATAGCCTTCCTAACACCCGAAAAAGTCAATACCACAAGGTCTTCTGGGCTTATACCCCAACATAACACTCAAGCTCAATGCCCACCATGTGTTTTTAAAGGAGGTTTTTAAAGCTTTGACGCTTTTATTTGTATAGTTATACCCCAGACCCCAGTTTTGGGGTGGCCTTGGGTAAGCTGTACAAGCTGGCAGGGATCTGGGGATGTCTTGTAGTCTGAGCCCTCGTCCTTAAGCCATCAAATCCACCTAAACTATTCCTGACAGCTGCTTGTCTAAACTATTCTTAGACAGAGAGTCTATGGCCTCCCCAGGTAACTGTTTCCTCATCAAAGCCGAGCTGTGCTGGTGCTCTCTTCCTAATGTGCCTGGAGGAAATTATAAAACATCGCTAAAACTTTGTAGGTGTTTAATCTTCATTATGAAGGAGATCTGAACTGCTGGATGGGTAACAGATGGGTCTCAGGATACAGCTCTGCCAGTCCCAGGAGATTTGGGCTGTTCTGCAAAGCCCCGTCTCCTCCAGACATGTGGCTAGGGCAAAATCTCATCCTCTCAGCTTTTGTTAAGAAGAGAATCCATTTTTAGGTCTAATAGTTACAGGGGAAAAAAAGGCCTGGAAAGATCTACTTCATTCCTAAAACCTCTGAAAACAAATTAACTCAGTCTTGCAATCCTCTGCTTAGTCTTAGTGTCACCCAGCACTGGGCACTTCCCAGACAGAATAAGAAGTGTGACCAAGCACCCTTTTGCTATTCAGAAAGGAAATCCAAATAAATTAGTAAATCCTTTAATTTCCCTTGGAATTTCCAAGTGATCCAGAGAAATCTCTGAGCTCTGGAATAAACGAGAAAGATTCACCCTCTTGTCCACCTCTAGCTGGTCGGGTTTGTTCGGTTTTGCAAACCAAAGCTAATTTGCCACGAAATGAAAAGAAATTGTCTCTCGGGAGACTGGAAGGGCTCCAGAGAAGAGCTGCTGCCATGAGAAAAGCTTTGTAAGCTGACCCATGTGGGATGAGGTTAAGGGAAGCGAGCAGGGACAGCCCCAAGCAGGAGATTGCTCATTCCTGCTCCAGGCTGGGGCTATAAATAAAGACCAGGATCTAAGAAAAAAAAAACAAAAGGACAAATGACTTGGTTTATTCTCCTCCGTCAATGAGAGAGGACAGCTTTAAAGAGACACAGGAATAACATGGAAAATAACAAGCCTGATTTCCTAGAAATTAAGGCTGAGCTAAAAGCAGACCTGCCGTCTCAGCCAGACCAGCTGATGAGGGGTACCACGATCTGCTGGAACATCCTTTACACCTCAGCCCTTCGTGTCATTTGGGTCTGTGCAAAATGGAGCTAAAAAATGCTCTCTGCCCAAATTTCTCCTCTTCTGCTCATTCCCACGGAGAGCTGCTGGGCTTGAGTATGAAACGCAAAGGAAGATGAGGTTGTAAAGAATGAATTAGACAGATCAGAAATGTTATGGCCTCTCTGGGTCCTTGCCAGGTTTTCCCCCCCCTGGCAGTGTGTTCCCAGCGTGAGCTGGGCCAAAGGGCAGGAGAGGTCGGATATGGCCCTGGCCACACGGGGCTCCAGCATCTGTAATGAGACATCGCTGAAGCCGGGGGCAGAGCAGCCTCCTGCCATTGGGGCATTAATCAGATGAAATGGGAAGATACTAAGGCAAGTGTTTTTTAATTTTGATAGCTCCCAGGAGTTGACTGCTGCCATGGGCTATCCTCTCCCTCCCAGAATGGCATGAGAAAGTCCTAATGGCTGTCACGGTGAAGATATCTGTTATCAGACTCCACATGCTCTTGGGTTTTAAAGGGATTTCTAAGGAAAGGTCCGAGGGTCTCTATGCAGCCTCAGAGATACGAGCGACTCACAGGACATCCATCCTTCCTATCATGCAAGGATTGTGTCTTCCTTGGCTACCAGCTCTTCCTTTCTCCTGCACTGCATACCTTGATGGTCTCCATGCCTTCCTCCTTCCACAACCCCATGATGCTGCTGCATGTTTGGTAGCTGCCAAAGACCTTGTCCCTCTGCTGCTGAAGCCATTACAGATCCTACCAAATGCTGGTGTGGATTGCTAACACCCTTCAGCAACCTTGAAAACTCTTCGGTGACCACAGCATCTGTCACCACAGATGCTGGGAAGGATGTTCCTGGCAGGACACTGGGGTGGTAAAGGTGGGATGAGCCTCAAAGGAAGTGGGAGTCCCTTTCTGCCCCCAGGTCCGTCCTTGAAGGTCAGAGAGGAGTACACATGGAGAAGACCTAAGGATGTCACCTGGCAAATGCTCTGGTCACCCAGGAGGGGACAGCAAGCAGACAGCAACAAAACTCATCTCCCATCCTTTTTCCTACTTTATGAAGGAGGAAAGCAAAAGGCTAAGCCAAAATTATTATTTTCTTTATCTAAAGCAGCTGACATGAAGTGTCTTGCTCCAAAAAAGCCCAGCAACTGCCCTCAAACCCTGCTTTCCTCGTTCAGGGAGCTGCTGCTACATTTTGTGGGATCTTTGAACGCATTGCTTGTAAATTCTTATGCCTTTCTGGGAAAAGGTGCATTTTCTTTTCTTATCGCAGGCTGAAGGTTTTTTCTCCTATAATAGAAGCTGAAGGTTCCTCGTGTTTTGTTGCATTAACTAGACTATAGGGAGAGGAGAAGGTGCATTTAATGTTCCAGGTAGCTGTCCAAGAAAAATCAAAAGAATCCAATAAATGGAAACTCAAACAGCTCAGCTTGCCTCTTTCCGCTGTGAAGCAATCAGGTTCAGCAAAGGTGAAACAGCTTATTTTGTTCCTTTTTTTAAAAACAACTGTCTCCATCCAAACCACTCAGCCACAAGAACCCTTAATTGTTGGGTGCTGGCAGTAACGAACCCAGCCCCTAGCACAGGGCATTGCCTGATGGGAGGAAACAAATAAATGGGGGAAGCTTGCACCCTGTGTCCCTTTTTTAACATAATTCTGCCTGGTTTGGTTCATTTTTAGGGGTGATGGGTTCATTTAGAGCTGCTGCTGAGCCAACGCTGCCTTTGCAGTTGTTGGTGAGTGCAACCAGCTTGCTAAGAGCCTGGGCATCTTGTCACCACCCAAAAATAGGGAGACAAATTGGGAATTAAAGACCTGGCACTTCAGCAATAGGGCCTTAGGCAGGAGCTGGGACATGGAAGAGAGGTGTTAGGCCAGCCTGGGGAGACATCAGCTCTCTGCAGACATCCACTGTGAAACATATGGGTTACGTGCATCACCCCGGGCCCTGGCTGGCACCTACTTACCACACCATCTTCTTAAAGAGGAGGCTGTCACACCTGCCTGCTGCCTTGACATGACGTTGCCTGGGTTTTTTTTCCAGCAGGGAATCCTCTCCCTGCTTCCTTCTCACCTCTCCATGTGTTATTTATTTTTTTTGCCCATTCTCACTGGGGTTGTCAAGAGATGTGAGAAGGGAAGCAGTACGTCACCTTCTCGACGCATTTCCAAGCGTGGTGTTTCAAGGCTCAGGCACTCAGGGATCTGTCAGAGGTGTCTTCACCCTCATCATTAAACAGTCACTTTGCCTATAGCTCTCTCTAAGTCAAGTGTCCCGTGACCTTTGAGGACAAGCGATGCACAGTGGTTTGTCTGTGTGTCAAGTTTAAGGCTTCATGCCAATGACGGACTATGGGGCCAGAAGATTTCCATGTTGTGGATAAATTTCTCACTTTGAAATTAAATAGAACAGTCTAGATCTGATAAATGCCACGGCGCCTCCATCACGGACAGACAGACAGACACCAGATTGCTGCTCTGCAGGCTGCCAGTTGTGTTAGGATGCCTCCACAGGCATTGCTCCTCAGCTTCCAACAACCCCCTCTCTTCCCATATCCATTTATAAAGCAAGATTAAAATAGTTTTGTGATGTATTGGACCCCATGAATAATGTACTTGCAAAATGCCTTGGTGCAACCAAGCATGTTTCATCCCATCAATGTGATAAATGCAGGTACAGTTGTTTTAATTGTAGAGATCATGTTATAGTGAAAATGCATCTGTGCTTAGCCTGGGGGAACATTAACGTTGTCCTGATCTTGACAAACCAGTTCATTCACACGCTGCCTTTAGCCAAGGAGGTGGGGGCGGTGAGCGTGGGTTGGATCCAGCAAAGGGTGAAGGAACCTGCAGCTTTAGTTTCAGCCAAAATTCTGCAAAGCCGAAACTAAAATTGAGAGCTGGGCATCACCATGTGCCCCAACCCATCCATAAGTTTATCTGTGACCCAAACCTCAGGGATATGCTCAGAGTTGGTGTAATATGTAACACTGAGTATAGGGTTTGTCTAGAAATATGGTTTAAAGGATGCCTATCATGTTCTTCGTGTCACCTCAAAGAACATACCTACAGACTGGTTCTCCTCGTGCCTGCTGGAACAACACAGAGGGGCTCATCTCCACCTCTGCCCCCATCCTTCATGATAGGATGGGGTGGGCATCAGCCCTTTGCTTCAAACCCACAAAATCCCAGCACAGCAAAGGGCCAGGCTGGGTGCAGGGCAGGAGCCGCAGAGGCTCTGCTTCCCACGTCACTTTATTTTGGCATTTCGGCAGCCAAACCGGGGCACAGACCAGAGGCAGGAGTAAAATATCTCTCTAATAAACCGAAACATTTGGCTCCTTGAGCTGATGCCAGCTTTTATAACAATTTCCATCTTAAGCCGGCTCAATACATATTTAATGAAATCTTCTATAAAACCTTTAACAGCCCTCAATTCATTTCAAGTGGTAAATGAGTCAGCAGTTTGAAATGATGAGCAGGATTCAGACTCCGCTGTCGTTACTTAAGGAGAAGAAGTGATTCTTTTTTAATGCTTTTTCCTCTAAATAACATTTCTTTTTCTTTTTTTTTTCCTTCTTTTTTTTTCTCATTGCTGGCGTGATGCTGCTCGATGCTGATGAGGGCAGGCAGAGAGGCATGAATCCCCCAACACCGGTGCCATCCCTCTGGTCCTTGCAGACAGACTTTGCCAGCCCAGACTGATGTGTCTGACTGTCCCTCATCCAATGTCTTGGTTGAGTCAGCTCCAAATATGATTCATCTCTCCCTGACTCAGTTTCTCCACTTGCTTAGGTGCTACTGACCTCCGCAAGGAATTTTGAGAGCTCTGGAGGGAGATCCCAGCTCTTAGTGCAGCCCAATACCTATAGCATGGGATGTGAAAGCACTCAGGAGGGGCACATCTCATCCGCCAAGCAGAGCCCACCTGAGGAGCAATCACCTGCCCTGTTATTCCCATTTTCCCTCAGTATTAGACAGCAAAATCCACTAAAGAGTTGAAGTGGCAAAGAAAGGCAGATACCAGCTGTGTAATCACCTCTATATGGTACCTGCTCATTTGAATAATGAAATGGCATCTTTGTTAAAGGCAAGGAGACTTCCAAGTTGTCTTGTTCTGCAGCTCACCTATAAAAGCCAAGCGAGCTTTGCAAAACATTTCAATTCTCTTGATCACTGTAATTACTGGATGGGATCCAGCGCTGCTCTCTGGCTTGCGTGTGCCAGCAGGTTAGACAGAAGGGGTGGGGGCAAAGGCTTTCAAATGAAGTGAAACACAGCTCGTTTTATTTCTTTTATAGGCCTTTCTTTTGCATTAATGTGACCTGCCGGCGTGGGGATGTGTCGGGTCAGTTTTGGTTGGGGTGAGCGGAGGGTACAGATGGATGTAGCGTTACACAGAGATAGGAATCTCCATAGGGAAGAAGTGCCCTTAAATATTAAGTTTCAGTGAGTGGGTGCTGGTGGCACACAGCCTAATGTGGTCCTCTGGACCACAGTCAACTGCTGGCTTTGCCGTAGGACCGTGTGCCTGGGGTCGACTCACCTAAAGCGATTTGATGGCAGGTTTTCTAGCACCCCCATGGCTACAGCCATTCAACATTTCCAATTAACTTCTGCATTTAAATGGCCTTTATTCTGCCGATTTTGTATCAGATGCACAACGGGTGGCCGTCCCTTCTAGTTTTATTCTGGCGCTGCTGGGAACTGACAGCCCCAGTAGCAGCTTTCTGGGCAGTTTTGTGCAAGGTCTGTGGTTGGGGGAGGTTATTTAGGGAGGTGAAGTGGGTAAATTAAGCATGGCTTGGGGAATCTGAACTGAGGAGACAGCTTGGAACCTGGTATCTGCTCATCTTAAGTGCCAGGTGAGGTTTGCCTCTGTCTGGTGTACCTTGGGTACAGTGTGTTTTGAGTGGTCATGGTGTGGTATGACCAGAAAAAAAATAAATCCACTCACTGCCACAAGTGCTTGAACTATTTCCTTCTAGGCATACCCTGACTGAGCGATATTTCTAGTCAAGATGAGGAGGTATTCCTCTTAACTTGTTAGACCCAAGTGAGATTGCCTCTGAAACCCACTGGACAGTTTTAATAACCGCTATTGAAAAAGGCCGAACTGGCCCTGGAACAGTTGCTAAAAAGAGCAACTTCATTGTCCTTGAAAAGGGAGAGAAATCTCGGGAGAGGGAAGGAGCAGAGCAGGGCTCCTTCAACATATCTAAGTAAAGACCAAGAGGGGACCCAGCTGCTCTCTATAAATATCTCAGAGAAGAAAACACAAGAGGAAAAAATAATGGCTGAAGTTAAAGGCCATCATTGAACAATGGCTAAATTTAGGCTGGGAGACAGAGGAAAGACCCTAACCAGCAAAGTAATTTGGTTTGGAACAAGCCAAAAGCCTTCATAGATTAAACTTGATTAGTCGGGGAATGGGATGATGGAAGGCCAGACCTAAAGCAGCAGCTGGGATGGTGGTGGCTGCTCATAGCTCTTGCTCAGGGGCAAGCACTGGGAGATGACCAAGAGTCAGAGGAGCCTACCACATATGTTGGTACCACAAGGAACAAAACAAGGGGACAACCCAAAATACAAGGGGAAACCTCTCAGTCCAGATTGCTGTGCTCTTAAAAGTTAAAGTTTTAGCAGATACTTCATGAGTGCATGCCGCTAATGAGAGGCAAGAATGTTAAATGCAAGGGCTGTGCTTTAAATTGTTAATCCCCCTCCAAATCCATCAGCAAGGAGCACATCTGCCAAAACCAGTTGACTCCCAGCTGATCCCATCTATCTTTCATGCGACTCCAGTGAAGGCAGCCTCAGTGGACACCATGCCAGGATGGGACCTGTCACTTCTTCTCAGCCCATGGGAGATCCAGTGAGGAGTTTGTTAAACAAAACCCATCGCAAGCTGTTATCTTCTACACACATCACCCAGATTAAATGGCACTTAATGGAATAATGAACCACAGGGAGAAACATACAAGGAAACGTCATTAAATCTTGTTAAAAATGAATAAAATTCGGAATCAATTCCCATTAGTGAATGCACTGATATTTCACGTATCTTTAGGAGTTTTATTATGCATTCATGCATAATCTGATATAATGATGGCTATTTTCCCCCAAACTCCTTTCTTCCTAATAAAAATGAGCAGTATGAAGGAACCAGTACTTTACTCTCTCGTGCTGAGTTTTTTTTTTTTAAGCATTATATGAAATATTTAAGCAATGTCTTTTGCTTCTCATGGTCATGCCCTTATTGTGTCAAGTCAAATTAGTTAAGTATACAAATGAGAGTAAACAAAGGTGACAGATAAATGAAACACATGGTTACCAAAGTGTCAGAGGCCCCTATGTATGGTCCATCCATAGGTTCCTCGATGGGCTGCTCGTGTGTAACCCTGTGAGAAGTTGAGAGGAAGAAGCTCCATGCATCAGACAAACATGTTTCAGAAAGGACCCGATGTTTTTGCCTCCCTCCCGCTTCATTTCCTCCCTCCTCCTCTCATTGAAACACAGAGTGCACACTAAGCAGAGCCAAGAAAACAAATTCCCTTGAATATTCATATTTAATAATATTTGGGAAACACCAGCATGTAGATGTTCCTGCAAGGTCTGGGCCTCATGCTAAGAGCTGGAAGAGCCTGGCACAGGCACAACATGAGCTTTGAGCACGGTTAGCGTCTCCCAGGCAAGATGCAAAAGCTGGATTAGACAAGCCAGTAGAAACCTAGAAGAACTTGGACTGAAAATTCATCAGGTTGAGGACAAGTTTGTGCAGTGCCCAGCACTTTCTCACCGCGGTCTTACCACAGATCTTTAATTGCCTTAAATCCAAAGTGTACAAGAAATTTGAATGCATTATTTTCCCCTATTTGTAGCCCCCGTTGTAGGGCATAACCATCTTCTGGAAGATTTTGGAGAAGCTCGTAACAAAAGGTGCCTGAAACAAAAAAAAAAAACAAAGAAGAATAAGTAGGTATACATAGACAGATGGAAGAGCAAAAAGCAGCAAGGAGGCAATATTGGTCAGCATGTTAAACAGGAGTCAAGGCATGATAGACAGCGAGACACCAGCTGCTTAGCTGTTGTCAGGGCTTTAATAATAATAACAGGCTTGTTTTGCATAAACTAGCTGTGTGCATAATTCATAGATGTAATAAGCTGATCATTAGGAGAAGTCTCAGCTCACCTCCAAGCTGCATGTGGTCGGACCGAAGTATTCGGGCTGGATCGCACCAGAGGAGAGCCATTAAGGAGGCATCTGAAAGAGGATAATTTATTCTCATTCAAAAGACAGTTTCAGCTTGACCCTTTTGTGTTCACTCACCTTGAACAGAGCCAGTCGAGCTTCGCTAGAGTGAATTCTCCTCGAAAACAAACTTTTCCTTCAAATCTTCCCCTCCGGGGGTGGTTCAAAACCTCTCCTTGATTGCAAAATTCCCATTTTGCATCGTTCCCTTTCAGTTTTAGCTCTGTTGCTTTGAATCCAAGCTTGGCTTGGTTTAAAACCAGCCGCAGCCCAAATTGCAAATGAAAGGTCCCGGCTTTGCCGCACTTGAAGCAGTGGACAAGGCAGCTGCGATAATTGTTGGTCTATCGGCAGCCGCGTTGGGAGAAGCTTCGGAGAGCCAAGGGATCTTTAGCTAAGGCGTGACAAGAGCTGCATGTAAATTAGAAATGTTCAGATACAAATTAAACAGCAAGGGTAATTAAGCCCTGGCTCGGCTGACTGAAGAAGACAGTGAAGTCTTCACTACTTCAACACGTTGAATCAAGGCACCGAGTTTTCCTAAAAGTTGGTTTTTTGGGTAGTTTATTAGACTCAGAGCAGCAGTCACCAGAGGAAAACCTTTTGGAAGTCAAACTAGATGATTTTGTTTCCTTTCAGCCTCAAAAATGTGACTTTTTGACTTCTTCGTTGCATATTTATGGCACTGAAACATCAAAAGGCCACGGCTGGGTCAGCGGGAATTGTGTGACTGTGAATTGTAGATTCCATAATCACATTTTTGCCTCGAATTGATCCCCGGACCGTGAAGAAATTTGCAAATATTTTCAAATGAGGAATATGGCGGGGACTTTTTCAATCTGTTTGCAGGCAATTTGCAAACAGAAACCCTTGGTAACGTTGGCTGAATACGTAATTAATGCCGTGATTTATGTGCCTAGCTATAATTCCTCCCAGCCTCCCTACTCCACACTAAACAGTTTGGGAAAGGAAAGTCTTGTTTGCCTCACGCTTCATTTTGCTAGTACTGCTCCCTCTAATCCTGTGCTTTGAGATACCCATGCGTGGAAAGAGCATCATTTTCCAGGGGGAAATAAAAGGGAGAGAGGGTTTGTGTTCCAGGTGGATATGGGTAGAGAGGGCATCTTCTTCTCCCAACAAGACTTTTAGTGTATTCTCCAGTGGATAAACTTATTAGACACCTTTGAGTGGCAGAAGATGCAAATCAATACGTACGTCACGTGGATGGAGCAGGTATTTCTAGTCATGCATGAATATTGCATCACAGATGAGCTTCCAAGCGATGCTCTCTTCCAGTAACTCCCTGAAACCCTACAGAAACACCGACATTTAAACCACTAAATCCCTGATCCCCTTTTCCCCTTATCTTTTGGGTTCAGCTAGGAAGTATAGGTGCTCAGCAACTCAAGACAGCAAGGAGGAAATAGGAACAGATCTGCCACTTTCCCGAAATATTTGGAGGAAACCAACACAAGGCTGAAGATCTGAGCAGGACTACTGGTTTTCCATCAAGCCAAAGCTGCTTGCATCACCCTAAGATCATTCTCACAAAGTCTTTAATCTACTGGAGGGTTTGCAGCCTGGTATCTGCATTTCTGGCCCATCTCTACTTCCCTGGGTATGTCCCTGAGAAAACTGGGACCAACCTCTCTTGCCTTGCTGCTGTCTTCTCCTCCCATTATCCCTTTGCCTTGTACTCCCTGCTGCTCAGTCCCAGAACGTCTGGCTGGAGCTGCTTGAAGAAAAGTGAACTTCTCTCATTTTTCAGTAGAAAAACCACATTTCGGAAGAAAGGGAAGGAGGAGGGAAGGAGGAAGAAAGGAGAAGAGCTTTTCTTTTTCTCCAGACACTTCTTCCTGGCAGAGCCAGAGTATGATTGATAGAAAGAGATCCAGTCTTGATATTAAGACATCAAGTAATGGAGAACCTACCACAGCCCCTGAGAAGACTTTAGTTAGCCAGTCATTTAATCCAGGTGTATCCATTCTTCTTCTACCTTAAAATGAGGACAATTTTAGCTCCTATTTCTCACAGAGCTGTTGTGAGCCTGAAGTTATTAAGGTCTGTAAAACATCTCAGAGTCATTAAGAGTATTTTGTTTTCCTACCACCAGAAAGTGTCCTGCTCTCTCTCTGTAGCCCGGCAAATGGTGTTGCCTCCAAAGCATTCCTTGTATTGTACATAATATTCCAGAAATCCTTCATTTTGCACAGGCCTTTTCATGAGACAATCCCAAATAGCTTAACTTCTGGGGTTTCAGAGGGAAAACCGGCTCTTTGCAGCTGTAGACACAATAGGGTCCTCTCCTCGGTGGTCACCAACACCACTGGATTTCAATGGCCTGTCCAAGGTGGAAAGTCATCTCCAGCTTCATTTTACAGCCTGGGAAACTGCAGTGAGGAGACACATGCTCTTCCATCATGGCTCCATCCCCAATTTTTGTTGAATGTGTAACTGAAATGAGCCAGTCCAGGGAATGTAAATCCCTGTGATGAATCTTGGCCCATTAACAAAAAAACAGCAAGTGAACCCAAAGTTCTACATCCCCCCCAAAAAAAAATAAAACTGTTTGATAGCAAAATAAATCCCTGGGGACATGTTAGCTGCTCACAAGTTTGCAGGGGAAATCCTGGGATGATGCAATCTCTCTGTCAAATGACAGCAAAAAGGAATAAATATCCTGAGAGTGAAAACTATTATCCTTTCAGAAAGTGACACCAGAGCTGTGATTTACTCCATGTGTGGATGCCGAGCCCTGGCAGCTGGGATGGATTTGAGGTAATCCTGAGGAACACCTTTAAAAGGTGAGACTGTATCTGGAATATTGTGTCCAGTTCTGGGCCCCTCAGTTCAAGAAGGACATGGAACTGCTTGAGAGAGTCCAGCGCAGAGCCACAAAGATGATTAAGGGAGAGGAACATCTCCCTTGTGGGGAAAGACTGAGGGAGCTGGGTTTCTTTAGCTTGGAGAAGAGGAGACTGAGGGGTGACCTCATTAATGTTTATAAATATGTAAAGGATGAGTGTCAGGAGGATGGAGCCAAGCTCTTCCCACTGACACACAATGATAGGACAAGGGGCAATGGGTGCAAGCTGGAACATAGGAGGTTCCACATAAATGTAAGAAAAAACTTCTTCATGGTGATGGTGGCAGAGCACTGGAACAAGCTGCCCAGAGAGGTTGTGGGGTCTCCTTCTCTGGAGACATTCAAAACCCACCTGGACGAGTTCCTGTGTGACCTGATCTAGAAGATCCTGCTTCAGTGGGGGGATTGCACTTGACGATCTTTCAAGGTCCCTTCCAATCCCTGGCATTCTGGGAAAGGGGAAAAAAAATCCCAGTAAAACACCGTGTCTGCTTTGGAGCTAACACTCCATGATTGTGGGATGCTGACGATCTTTCATGAGTAGCATTTGTTGCTCCCCACTGAGAGATATTCCTAAAGAGAGAGAAAAGAAAGTGAAATATCCCCTAACACCCCCAGGCTGCATCCTCATGATGCTGGGGATGATCCTCACTGGGACCAAGGTGGGTGTTTCAATACACAATACACCTTGGCCAAGTTTGCAAGGTGCATGCGGGAAGCATCGCTTCAGTTCTCTGTGCCTCAGTTTCCCTCTGTGAAAATGCAGGAATTGTAATATATTTTTTTAAGCTTTTAAAAAAATTCCCCGTTTCTCTGGACTGGTGAACGTTGAGGAGTGGAGAGGAGCTGGGTGGGTGGCACGGGCAGGGTAGGGCTGGGGGCTGGGCTGGTGACAAGCCTCCTCCCTCCCCTGCCCTTGCAGCTCCCCGCGCATTCGCTGCATGTTTAATTATGCATCGTTTCCTGTTCTTATTAGAGACCTTCAAACAGCCTTGAAAATATCCTCATTCGGGGCTTATTTTGTCCTCGTTAAATTTTTATCTCAGCTAAAGGAGGAAGATAATGGCATTAAACCCTATGCAGAAGCACATGAAGAGACAGGAAAGATCTCAGGAGCTGGTGGCTACCCGCCCACCCCAGCCATGAAATCATCCCTCTTCAGCGTTGTGCCCAAATCATGATGATTTTAACTCATCTGGGAAGCTGAGATTCATCTTTGCTGCTTGAAAATAGCATCTCCAAGCCCAGCGCCTCCCGTCATTAAGACTCTTGGGGAGGACTTTAAAGGGAAAAGGGTTTTTCATTATTGACATTTTTTATTATCTCCATTGTCCTTTGAGCCTTTTTTGCCTCCTGGCTGCTCACTTTTCCTCACAATCTCTGCACTTTGGGGGCTTGAGTGAATCGATGAGCAGCCATGAGTTAGCCTGGACCACTTGGAGCTTCTTTGTTCATCTCCCGTGGCTGGTCGGGCACTGCCATGTGCTGCATGTTTCTGCTTCCCAGATCCTCCCTCCTTCCAAGGGAAGGGGAACCACAATGAGTTTGTGATTCATTTGCCTGGAAAATCAAAGGAAAACATGGAAAACGGGAAGCATTTCACCCCCAAATACATCAATAACGTTTCCCTGGTCCCCTCCATCCCTGCCCTGCTCGGTGCCTTCTCCTTGCACTCCTTCTCACCTCTACCTCTTAAAAATAAGAAGATTGAGGCTCCCTATCACTAAATTCATAACTATTTGCCTGCAATTTCCCCCAAGGGAAGGTTATTAGCAGCAACTTAGTGTCTGATGGATGGCTGTGTTGCTGAGGCTCTGTTTTGCATCAAGGCTTCTGAAGACACATCATTTAAATTCACGTGGGCAGGCGCGTATTAAATAAAAGCCAAGAAAAACATTTATTACAGCAGGGAAGTTGGACTGCAGCTTTGCGCGCACGTGTATTTATAGTGATTTAATAATCAATTATTGCATTGGCAGTCGATACGCACCGTATTAAATCATCGCAGGAAGTCATCTCAGGAACTTTCACTTAAAAAGGTGATTTTAATTCTCCTCTGTAATTGTTCTTTTGTTCCTCCGTTGGCCGCCCACGAGCCGTGCCAGTTAAATACAACGTACCCGAGATGGACTGTAGTGAGGAGGTTTGTGGTTGTGTGTTAATGGAGGCATGAATTGATTTTATTTTCTGGTCTTTACTCACTTCCCTCCCCGCTCCCCCCTACTTTTTGGTTTTTTTCCCCCTCTTGTAAGGGATAATTCAGTTCATGATTGCAAATAGATCACTGTAAACTCAGCGTAATGGAGCAGTAATTACCTAAGAAGTGATGGATTTGGGGGGATTTTGTAGGCTAAACGATCTGAGATGTACTGTACGAAGCAGGAGCAACTATTTTGAAGCTGATCAATGAAATGCTGTGAGTTTTCTTCTTATTCCTCTTATAACCAGCTGCCAGTTTAACCTTTAAGGGGGAGCCAAAGCTCCCCAGGTCTCCCTTTTATTAACAGCTTTGCAAACGGAGCCATCTGAGACAGTAACTAAGCAAACATTGCACTTTATATTGCCAGAGTATCTGCAGACCCATCATTTCCAGGACATCATTTAACCTGTTATTTATTACTCAGGTCCCTCTTTCCCAGGCAGGTAAGAAGCATCTCGGCAAGGCAAGGGTCAGATCTCACCCTCGCAGGTTTGGGTATCACTTTGCTTGTAAATATGTCACAAAATTGCCCTCTTTTTGGAGCAGTTTGGAAACTCTGGGAATGGTGGGACAGGCTCCCTGTGTTATAGCTGGGATGCAGCTCTGCACAGCATCCCTGTGCCCCCCCGGGGCAGAGGAAAGCAGGCTTATGATCAAAATTCAGGGATGAAGAGTCAGGTCATCTGGCACAGGATTGCTTTTAGGACAAGCCACTAGTGGGAGCCGTGGTCCCACACAACCCCCAGCAGACCCTACACTCGGTGACCAAGGGCAGAAATGGTCTTGCAACGCTGCAGGCTCTGAGCTTTCACCTCCCTTATGGGTTTTCTAAAGTCTTTCCCATTGCTCCTCCACCTGTCTTCAGAGCTGGGTTTTCTTGGAGGAGAAATGGAGGATCATGGGGATGCCAGGTCCCTTCTGCCCTTCCTACCACGATGGAGATGCCCATGGTACCCACAGGGAACACTTTCCTACCTGGCTGTGGAATAGGTACAATATTTTCTACTCCTGGATGGTTGTTTGGGAGGTGGAGTGAGATGCAAGACAAAGCCATGGCTGGGAAGAAATTAGGAGATGGAGGGAGATGCGAGACGCAGTCAAGGCTGGAAAGAGGTCTTTATTCACTTCTAGGGTGGAGGCAGCTTTCAGGAGCATTTCTGAAAGAGTCTCAAATCATCTCCTTTATAGGTTTAGCATCAACCATCCTTCTCCTCTCCTCTTCCAGCTAAAATGCATCTTTTCTATTGCACCTCCTCTTGGGGAGCTGGCTCACTGCCTGAGATAACTGCTTTTCAAGGCTGTGTTTTGGGGGTTCATGGTCGTTCACTGCCTGAACACACGTCAGCTGCCATGGCTTAGAGATGCAGCACCAGAAACCTGCTGGGATGAGCAGCAAGAGGGGGTGAAACGCCGAGTCCAGGATGCCACTGCTTCCAGTCCAGTGCATACAAATCACAGCTGAACAAGCAGCTTCACGTTGTTTGTTCAGGCCTCACTGACTGGCCTTGAGAAGAAAATGATATCTTATTAAGGACTCTAATAATGTTCCAGATCATCCTCCGTACAGAGCAGATCTGAAGGATTAGCAAAACAAATGAAGTAATGACTTTTCTGTGAAATTAAAATTTGGTAAGATAATCCAAAGAGGAAATAGAAAATTTATTTCAATTATGCATTAAAGTTTCTCAGCTCTTCCTTTTTTTTTCTTTTTTTTTTTTTGGTCAGGGTTTTAACTCCGGGGGAAATTTCTAACAGCATTGGGCTAGAATAGGCACAAACCCTTCAGCCTGCTCCTGGATCGTGCTGTCACACGGATGTTCTCTCTTGCACCACCCAGCATGCTTGCAAAAATGCATGACAGCCCCTAAATCTGTCTTTTCGCAATTAAAATCCAGGCTGTGAGCTTGCTGCACGGGTGAGATATTTTGTCCTGTGTAATAACTGCATGAATAATTGAAATTATTTACGTTGCTCATCGCTGAGGACTCCTGGACAGAGAAGTGGTTAACAGATGTATATCCTTTTTCCTCACTGCATCAGAGACCAGAGCAGCATCGGGAAGATCTTGGGCTTAAATTGGGATGGGGGTTTATGTCTGATTTGGTTTTGAAAGGTTCTTCTTTACGCTTGAACTAGCTGAGCTCATGACAGTGCTACTAGCCCAAAATGGTTTACTGGGAGAAAAACCATCCTGGCAGGTGCATTTTGTGTGTTAAACAAGATTTATTTATTGTTAAAATAAATTCAATCAACACCTTCATTTTTCCCCATAAGGAGGAGAAGGATGCATCACACCACAGCAGCCCTGAGGAGCTGTAGGTGTGACCAGGGCAAGTCTCTCCCACAAGACCACAAGCAGAGCTTTCCATCATTGAGGCATTGGGATGCCGCTCGAAAATGAGGGTGAAGTGACTTTCTGGAGCTGCCCCAAGGGGACAGTTGTGACAAAGCCACACTTGCTGTCACCGAAAGGTTAATCGCCATGAAAGATTTGACCAGGGAGAAACATCAGTCGAGATTTTATCCCACATCCTTGTAGCTCTTAGGTTCTACTAATGTCCAGGAAGGAAAAACATTAAATAATAAAAAATGGGTAATTCATTAGCAGCCATAATCTAGTGTGTGTCACATCTGCTTAGGCACCACAGTATGTATCATATGCCTCAAAAGCAAGGAAATGAGAGGTTAACGCATTTCCTCGGCTTTGTGAGCTGTCTACAGACCGCGCTCTTATCTTAATTGATACAGCATCAGCCTTTCTCTGCACGCCTCCGACAACAAGCCCGGCTTTTTGTCCTCTCCAGTTATTAAAGACTCCACTCTAGGTGATAGAAAGAACAGACGGGCTTGCTGAGGATGTGGTTTTCTCAATGCAAAGCCCCAAAATCTTTTTCCCAGCTTCTCACATCACTTTTCATTCTTCTTCCATGCTTGAGCAGAGGGTAGGATCCAAGCCCATCCACACCCTGTGTGTTGAGGAAGAAAGCACAAAATCAGCCAGTCTCCCATCCCAGATGGGAACATGTCCTGGCCATCTGGAAGCAGGTGGCTACGGGCAGGTAGCATATGAAGCTCACAAAACATTTCTGTGAGATATCATGGTTTCAGCGGGTGTTTTTTCTCACCCTGGAGAGAAAAAACCCCACGCAACCAGTATAACTGAGACTTACTCAATGTGTTGAGGCTCACACCCAAGTTGGTCACAGCCCCAGCAGGTCACACACACTTCTGGCAGTGGGAAGAGGATGAAGAAGGCATGGGACCCTGCAGCTGAAGCTTCCATGGCAAGGGACCAGCCTTTTTGAGATGATATCTTCCTTTTTGTTCCTAAAATACCATATGTAGTTTATGTCCACCTCCTCCACCAGGTACAGTAAAGTCCCTCAGGACAAGCATTGAGATCATTCCTCACCAAATAATTGAGTTTCTAGCACTTTAGCTGCCAATACCAGCTTGCTCCCAAAATCTTCCATGCCTCCAAGAATAAAACAAGTTCCTCCTTTATTTGTATTTATTCCTTAGATATTGCCAGTAGGGTGGTGAGGTTTTAGGACCCAGATCTGCTGAGTGAGGTGTTGGTTATTTTGTTTCTCTGCTTTTCCTCGCTGAAAGGCATTTTCTAGCCTCTGGATTAATGGCTGTGTAACTGGGTTTGCAGACAAAGGAGACAACAGCTTGGTAATGATAGCAAAGTAAATAAATAAAAGTCTGGGTCTGATAAATCTCTTACCAGCGACTCTGATTTGGGAGGGGGAGGGGGGGGGTAAGGGAGAAAAGAAGGGAAAAAGAGTATTTTTCAGCAATAAAGCTTGAAAAGCACCACTGTAAATTACTGGAGGCACAGTCATGTCCCTTCTCTGCCACAATGAAAAGAGGTACCAGAGACCAAAAAAATTATTTGCAGCTTTGGGAGGACACATCCCATCCATGTACGTGGGAGGATGTAAAGGGAATTTCTCCTCGGATGAGGATTTGGTGGCACCCAGGAGTTGATGTGTGGTGAACAGCACACGGTGAAGATGCTGAGTCAGGGAGGAGGATGGTGATACTTTGTTTATTCAGCATCCCTATCCCACAGGTTCCCTCACAAGCAGCTTCATGTTTGATGCCTCCGGCCAACGGGCTCAGACAAATCAGAATTTATATAGGAATAAAAAAAATAGGTGTAGGATCTTTTTAAAAAATAAGATAGAAGGATTCCCATCAGCCATGGGACATCAGCGTGGCAGCACTGAGGACAGGGTCTCTGACAGGGAACAGCATTAGCAGCGTTTACCGGAACTACATCCCAAAATAGTCTCATTACTCCTCAATATGCCGTGTCAGCACCCGGCAGTGAAAATAGTCCATGCTGATGCCTTCAGACTTCAGCAGAGCCATAATGGGAAACAAATTGCGCGAGACTCCCAGGCGATGGAGTGATGGCAATCTGCATTTGTGCTCTCAAGTGAGCCGGGCTTCAGCCGGGAATTCGATAAATACCCGTAGAGTAAATTCTCTGAGAGCATCTCTTTGGCCATGGGTGAGATTGACAGCTGTCAATGGAGCTGACAGCTTGCCGTGCTTCATCCCCATCAGAAATGGAGACGGAGAAGGGGAGCTGATGGCTCTCGCAAGTTTAAGGGAGCAAAAAATCAATGGAAGGGATGGCCACTCCTGGAGAAAGCCAGGAAAGGAAGCAATTCCCTATGGATATTTCTATGCCAGGTGGTGCGCAAGTCTTTTACATTCTGCCAAAAGGGGAAAAAAGCCCCACTAAGACTAAAAAAACACTACAAATAGACCACACTTAAGTTATTCTAACAGGCAGCCGTGGGTGCCGACCTGCTTTTCCCCATGCCTTTCTTTTTTTTGTGGCATAAACAGTGGTTCAAGCTGTCTGGGAGTGATTCATGGGCTGGCTTCTTGAATCATGGAGCTGTTTTAAGAAGTCCTTACATATCTCTAGCTACTTTGGTGGATGGTTTTCATTCACCTCGTCTCTCCGACCCCTTCACGGATGCTATTTCCAAGCTTAGTCCTGCAGAAACCACCAATCCTGCTTTTTAATAAAAGCCGGGACTCCTGTATGACTCTAGGATCAAGGGATTTAAGGCAAACCTCACCAATTTTCACATTATTTAGACCCTTAGAACTGGCAGTGCTTCAGCTCGGGGCTTTTCCTACCTGAACTTGATTAAAGCGAGAACCAGAGAGCTGGAAATGAGCCGTAAGAAACGCTGGCCTGAACTTTTCACAGGAGTAGAAGGGGAAAGTGGCAATGAATTGCTATTATGCACATCATGTAGTCCCTGCAAGTGCTGCTGAGTGGAGTCATACATTCATATAGAGTCAGCCAGGAGTCCATTTTTACATCGCTCTGGACAGGGAGATGGATAGATGGACCATTAGGTGTTCCCAGATGGAGGAGAGTGCCTTCAGCTTTATGTCAAGAAAGCCCTGACACTGCTGTGGGCTTTGGGGTGGCTCCTTCTCCTTTTTTTACTCTCTTATCACATTTCATGGGATGCTATCAAGCCACTGTTTCTCCTGCCTCCTCAACCGTCATCACTTTTCTAGGGATGCAAGGATTTGGGAACAGAGCCTGAATCCTGCAGCGATGCTTTTAGCATTCCTACGCCAACCTCTACATCTCCAAATCACTCCAAAAAATATCTATAGCACCAAATATCCAGTTTCCTCCTCCTTTTAAATGCTGGGGCTCTGGGAGGCTTTTGACCTCATGTTTTCCTCTGGGCAGCAGGATTTGTTTGGTTTTCTGGATGTTGTAGCAAGATCTTGCCTCATTTTGGCTTAAAAAAAGCCATTTCTGGCTGTGGCAGCCCCTCACTCCACAGAGCACTGCTGTCGTTCGGGAATATTTGCACTGAAAACAGTGGATTCGTTTGCTTTTTGCATAGAGGCAAAGGTTTTTTGGAGGAGAAGTATTTAATTTTAATTAGTGGCCAAGATTGCTCTTTCTCATCTCCCGCCTCTGTAATCCTTCCCTTAAATGAAAATGAAATTTTGGTAATTGGAAATTAGAAAAATTATTACAGATTCACACGGAATAGCAGCCTGTGCTTGCAGGCCAAGTCACCGCACTTTGCTTTTAGAGGAAAACCGGGATACAGGTGGCTTCACCCATCCCTTCTGCCTGCGGAGACCTCCCCGCAACTTTGGGTTAAAACACATGATGCTTAATTGAGTTATCCAAACTCTTCTCCCCTTTCCACCAGGGTGGACTTCTCCCGAGGTTTTGAACCGAAACAAATTGCCTCTTTTCCTAGTTAGATCTCCCTGGGGCGAAGCTCTGCAGCAAATTAGGTATTAACATCTGTACAGCTCTGTTATCCACCATGCCAATCACAGCTCCATAATTGCCCACAATGTCTTCCCTGAAGGATGCCTGCTTGTATGTTTAATAAAACAACCAAACCGGGGCTCAAATTTCCTTGCTTCTATGAAAAATTCATGGCTGCAGTTCCCAGGAAGTGTTGATCCGTCGTCCTCCTGCCATGGGCTGCAAGGAGAAAGCCTGAGCCCAAGGAGGTGCCGACAGCGTGACGGTGTTGAGTGGCTCCTCTCCCAGTGCATCCCTAGAGATGTACCTCGGGGGTGTGATGGGGAAACTGAGGCAGGGACATGAGAAGCAGGCAGAGGACTTGGGGTGAAACCCCATGAAACGGAGTTTCTCTCTTTGCATGATGGGATTGGTGGCTTCAAATCCTCACCAAGCCCAGAAGTGAGTTTTAATGCAGAGGCTGCAGCACTGACTGGGGCTTTCCAAACTCCTCGGCGACTTGAGCGCTGCCGGCAAGCGATTTCAAGCTCGCCTGCTAAAATATGCACCCGAAAAATGTAGCGCAAATTGTATATTTGATTGTAAAAATTGCAGTTCATGCTGTGTTGCTTAGTGACATGAATCATCCGGCGGCAGGGCAGAATACTAATGCTCGCCTCCTGTACGGAGCTGACACGGAGCAGCCTAGGTAAGGATTTATCTACCAACCAAATGTTGTTCCCAGGAGAGCGGCAGGAGCAATTCCGCATAATAAACGCATTCCTCGGCTGCGGGATATACGTAGGGACACAAACCAGGGGAAAATACATCCCCCTGCTTCATCGTGACAAACTGGCTGGAAGAGGCTCGTGCAGAGCAGGCGAGGAGGGCGAGTTTTCCGCCTGAGTTTGCGATGCTGATGGAGAAATCAACGTGCTCCGAAGTGCACAGACAGAGCCATGTTGAGCTGTCATCGTTACCGGCCGACATCTGAAACAAAGAGGAAGATTCATTGCAAAGTTTTGCTTCAATGTGGTGAAATTACAGAGCTTTTTTTTTTTAAGAAGTGGGTTTTGCAGGTTGGACATCATGAGCTCCACTTTTCTGGGAAGGAAAGGTCCCATAGCAAGCTCTGGGTGGCTTTGAATGTGGATGAGCATCCAGGAGGAGATGCATGGATGTATCCCTCCTATTTTCGGGGCCTGGCAATTGCTTTACCATCCCTTTCAGCTCTTTAAATCACTTAGTGATTAAGCATTGGAACAGGCTGCCCAGGGCAGTGGTGGAGTCATCATCCTTGGAGGTGTTCAAAAAATGTGTAGACGTGGCACTTCAGGACATGGTCTAGTGGTCATGGCAGAGTTGAGCTGACAGTTGGATTTGAAGATCTTAGAGGTCTTTTCCAACCTTAATGATTCTATGATTCTACCATCCCACATTGGGACCTGCCTTTGGATGGAATGGACAAACTACAGTTGGATTTGATGATCTTAAAGGTCTTTTCCAACCGTAGTGATTCTGCGGGATGAAGCCACCCTCACCCACATCCTGGTATCTGGCAGCTCCTGAAGGATACAGAAATCCCTGGGGATAAATCCAATGCTAGGTGCTCTACAAAGAGGCACTGGACTCTGAAATTGCCCTCTCCCATCTTCGAAGCTGAGCAGACAGCTGGCAAGTTGGGAGGGGAGACACGTTTAATAGTAATTAGAGATGTTAATAATTGAACAGATGACGAACTGGGGGTGCGGGGAGATTAAAGCGGAGATTTGCCAAAGGGGTTTTGATGCATGAGGCCAATTAAAAAGAACAAGAGGAATTAGACTAAACTGGGGCTGAGTTCCCAAATCCCTTAAGCCTTGGCAATAGACAGAGGGAGAAATGAGCTTGTCCATTCTCTGCTATGTCCCGGTGCTGGATCCAGCTCCACGATGGTCATCACAGTGTTGATCCATGGGCCAAACACCATTAGCAGAGCTCAGCAGGACCAGATCTATGACACGTGTGATGGTTGATGATCACTAGGTATTTAGGAGATGCTCCCTGGGTGATGCTCATCTCACCACGTGCCATCAGCAGAGCTACCTGCTCTTCCTGCCAAGCTGCAGCTCTGCAAAGCTTCCCTGGACACGTCCTCTTCTTCCCAACAAGCCCTTATCTTCCCGTAGCTGCTTCCTCAGGCATTACAAATACCACGATCTCATTTTTTCCCCAAATGCTCCGGAGGGGAAACCGGGCATTTAATTTCCAAATAAACCCTTTGAATTTTTTTTTACTTCTTTTTTCTTTTTTTTTTTCCTTCCCCTGCTGCTGCCAAAGTGGTTGTAATAATAATAATTAATCATAAGCGATGCTCGCTCTTTTGAATGGGACAATATTAATACTAGTTGGCAAGCTATATCATGCTTTACAGGCTTTAACTAATTAATCCTCGGAATAACAGAAGGTGCTTTTTAGCACCAGAATTGTGACGAGCAGGGCAACAGCCCAGGGATAAAACCCTTCCCTCCTCCCCCAGAAGAGATGGCTTGGGGGGGGGGGGGCTGAGGGTGATGCTCAGGAGCACCCCAGGAGGACCAGCATCACCTCGGGCTGCAGGTGGGACACGCTGAAAGAAAATAAATCAAATCCTATAACTCAGAGGGTGAAAAGCAGAGTTAGGGGCTTGGAGCAGGATGTGCAGTGCAGGGAGCAGCGCAAAGCCCCTATTTTTGAAAGGGTCCCTTTCCACCACGGATCTGCTCCTTTAATGATTAATAGTTTATTCCACTTTTCCCTCTAATTTACTGACTTGTTCAGTCTGGGTTTTTTTCTCTCTCAACTGGAACAATGGGAGGGTTTTGAAGCTGGAGATGTAATAACGCTGGAGTCTTCAGTTTCCCCGTTATGATTCCTCATTATAAAGTTATTTCCCCGCGATTTGAAATATAAATGATTCCTTTGATGTCTGCATTTTTAAAATTGCTCTTTTTAATTTTCTCCTTTTAATTTTTTTTTCCTAACAAGACGCTCTTCCCCCCCCCCAACCACCAGTACCACTTAACTCAACCCCACTGCTCCGACTCGGCGTTGTAAACACGGCTTGGGCAGAATAAATAAAATGCCTCGAATTGCAAGATTTTGCTTTGAACAAATGGGATAATTGGGGCAGCTGGAAAAAAAAGGAAAAAAAAAAAAGGAAGAAAAAAAGAAACAGCCTTGAATGCGATTTCTTTTATTTATTATTTTTTTTAAAGGAGGGGGAAATAAAGCCCAAGCCTCCCTGCTTTTGAGCTTTTATCAGTAAATAAGAAGCTTGAAGCCCATCTGGGTGAGGAGCGCTGTCAGATGTCCCTCCAAGCTGTGTCCCCACCAGCAGCTCCAGCCCCTTTCCTCCCCCTAGTTTGCAGCGGTGGGGCGGGATGGGGGGTTGCAATGTGTTAGCAGCGGGGAAGTGCACACTCTAGATAAGCCCCTGCCAAGTTTTGCTCTAAACTTCCTTAATTAAAAGCCCCGACGCTGGGACGATGCCAGCTCCCGCTACGATTTCCTATACGGGCAGATATTTTAACCTTTGCTTGAGCGTTGCCTGTAGGGCAGCAGGGACATATAGAAGAAGGCAGGTGGGTCTATAGGGAAAAGCCTTTTCCCCCCAGCATCCCTGTGTGGATGAACATCCCGTATCCGTTAAAGCTTTTTCTTGGCAAAGCCAGGCTTTGTAGGCAGGAGGGAGCCTGCGAGCGCCAGGCTCTGCCTGCCTGATGCTGGCGATAAAAACCCCGTTGCTGTGAGTTTAATTAAAAATTCTTCGCTGGCGTGGTGGGGGCCCACCCTTCGCTTGTGGATGGATCCGTGGCAGCGGGTTCAGCAGCATGTGTGTTATCCTTAACGGTGATTGATAGAGTGCAGGAGAGAGGGTAGCATCCTTGGGAGCAAATTGGGAAGACGGGAGAGGAAAATTGATGCCAGCCCAGGCTGGCAGCATCCCTCAGGATTGCTGGGGAGATGGAAGATGCTTCCCAAGCAGCAGGACCAGACTTCTGCCAAGGCAGATAAGTCAAGGGAAAAGCGCCGCTTTATTATATTTTTATTTCTTCGGTTTAACATCTCCCTCGCCTGCTCCTTCCAGCTGTATTTCCAGCGGTGATGTGGCTCATCAGCGCTGAGCATCCCAGGAAAGCAGAGAGATTAATACTGTCCTGGCCCCACAGCCTTGCACCGGGCTTGTCCGAGGGATGCTGGAAGGAAGCATCGCCCTGAAAAAGTAATATCAAGTCAAAGTATTGCTCTACCCTGTAATATAGTCAAAAATTGTGGCCTGTTGGGGATTAAAAGGGGTATCTGGCCACCCAGCAGTTCCCAGGGCAAGGAGCAAGCCCAGTTCACCTGCTGGATAAACAGGATGGAATAAGAAGGCTTGGGAGTGGAGAATAACTCCTGAAACACTTAAAAACCCATGGAAATGCCCACATCCAGGGCAATAAACTAGAAGGTCCTTGAGGTCCCTTCCAACCTTGCATTCTATGGTTCTGTGATTCAGTTTGGTCCGATCTCATGCAAATCCTGACACCACTGTCCCGGCAATAGGGATGGAGCATCCCCGGAGGGAACAAACATCCCAGATAACTTCCCTAGCTTCACGACACATGAGTACCTTGAAACAAGCTGCAAATTAAGATGCAAGTAGATGTGGTTGTATTTTAAATCTGTATTAGACCTGTTTTTAACAACCCCCTGAGCCGGATGTATTATTATTATTTTATAAAAATAGGATATTAAACAGAGAATCAGGCTCAGATGAAAAATTCAGCAGCGAGTGCGGTTTAAGTTTTCATGTTCTAACGATGTCCGGAGAACGGATGTCTTCTTGAAAAGGACAAACCGCGAATTAAAGTGATAGTCAGATGATAAAAACCTTCACTTAAAATATATATTTCTTCCCCATGTTATTAATAACATGCGAGATTAATATTTTAAACCAGATGAATTTTAAAAAATGTCATTTCCAAGCCAGATTGAAAGCTTTTCGCTGAGATTATAACGTCAGAAGAGGGGGAGGATCCCTCCTTATACTCATTGCAAGCGCACTATGTATATTTTATAGGTGTTAAATATAAATATCACTTCCCTCATCCTCCTCATCCTCTTCCCATCTTCATGGGTCTGTTTGCACTTTGGAGCCAACACTAGCCTTGCTGCTTGGAGGCAGGGATTTGCTCTGGGATAGCCAAAAAAAGCCCTTTTTGCCAGCAAAAATGCCAGCCTTAATGGATGTTACATTTCTAAAGGGCACGGGAGCATCTCAGTGCCAGGTCCTTGTGCGCCGGAGCAGGAGAGAGAAGTCCATAACTCACTGCCAGGCCCACAATGCATAATTTATCCCTTGCAATTCTCCATCAATTGGTTATTAAAAGTGCTCTCCCTGTGATGGGCTGTATTAAGTATGTACCAGGGAAGAGATAAATCTAGTTCCCAGGGTAACTAACTCCCAGTTACAGTCCCTAGGGAAAACTTTGCTTGCTTTGCCACAAAAGACTGAGTTTTTGGCCCATTTGAGGGTCAAAAATTAATATTTTGGTGCAAAGCAGAGCAGCAGCCCCATGTATAACCTCCATGAAGGTCCCTGCGTCCTCGTGGGCTCTCCAAAGACCATGGGAGTGTGGATGTAATCAACTACCACAGAATAAACTCAAGGGTTGGATCTGCTGGCATCCAGGGCATCATTTTTGCGGAGCTCCAATAGGCAAAGAGTCATTTCCCTCAGCACAAAGAGCATCCTGGCATCGCTGAGCTAAACGAAATGGAAATAATTAAGCAAAAAAAATAATTTCCCGGAGCAAAGCACCCTCCGAGCAGCCGTTCTCTCCCTGCTAAATGCCAAGGATCGGGGCTCAGGGGCTCGTTGCAGTAACGACCATGAGCTGATGGGGACACTCCCAGGGGTAGAAGAAAAGATTTGGGAGAATGAAGCTGCTGGAAAATATTCAGCTCTGGGATGCTGCAGTGCTGGGGGTGGCTTTATTGAAGGAAACGTGCCCAGAGCCTCTCAGGAAGGGGATGGGGAAATTAAATTGCCTCTCTTCGATCTCCGGGTGATTTTGTGTCAGCAGTTTTTTTCTTCCTGAGGTGGGTATTTGGATATAATCCACCTTTTCTCTTTTCATCCTGCGAGGTACAAGTTTGCACAGCGGCTGGTGCCCTCGGCTGAGTTTTTCCGAGGGTGAAGCGGAGGGAAGAAGTTGAAGCACTTGCCCTTTATTTACAGCAATAAGTAAAAAGTCATAAACAGTCCATCATAAATAATAAATAAAATTAAAAAGGCCAGAGAAAATGGTCTTGCTCTGTCCAAACTCCACTGGTTCTCTATGGAAAGCCACATCCAACAACCTCAGCTCTGGGTTTCGCTATCCTTGCTTCCCATGAGGTTTATTTCCTTGCAAGACTGTGGCATGTTCTTCTTATTTTCAGGTATTTTTGGCCCCCATGAATTTTCTTGCAACACACTGAGGTCCTGGGTGGACACGAAGTTCTCCGCATCCTACTTCTCCTTATTGGGCATCATCTCCAAAGCAGGAGAACCCTGTACCATAATAATGGTACCATAATAATGTACCAGGGCCATGATCCCTCTGCAAAAAATAAAGGAGAAAATAAAGAGGAAAAACACCAATAAAGTAATAAAATGAGAGTGTTGGTGCACATGGATCTAAACCATGAAAGATGCTGCTCTTTGACGGTAAAGGAAGAGAAGTGAATGCAGACACAGAAACAGCTAAGTGGGAATGCTTAAATAACTCAGGCACAGGAATGAATAAAAAAGAAAAAGCTTGGCCAAAGGAGGGGAAGAACTCAGGAGGTGGCACATCGAGGCATGGCCAAAGCAGAGGCCTGGACTGGGCCGCGAGGGAATTGGTTGGATCCTGCGTGCTTCTGGACGCTTTCCTCCACCTTGTTGGGATGGCATCAATAGATGGCACTCCAGAACTGCTCCTTCCTCCTACTGCAAGTCCTCTGCGGATGGTGGAGTGGTGATGGCTCAACTACGGGGGCAACTTTTGGAGCAAAGAGGAGCTCGCAGCCCTCCTTGCATCACTTGGAAAGGCACAGCCGTGTGCTCAAACACATTTTGGGTGTCCAGGCATGACAAAGGACTTGTTTAAAAACAGAATAAAAATTGCTAAAGACTTTACAAGGACATGGATGGAGGCTGATGTTGGGATAGTCCAACATTCTCATCCCCAGTACTCCCAGTGCAAGGATAAAAAACCCAGGGAGAGAAGGAGGGCAACCCCCCCCCCCCAACCTCCTGCACTGAGTTGCTTTTACTTAATAGTTTAGGTCAGCTTCAAGTAGGTCACAAGGATGTGTGTATCTTCAGAATAAAGTCTTTAATCGGCTGATGGATATGAAAAAATAAATTACAGTGGCAAAATGTAATAAACGTTAAAGGGAAAATGATGAGGGTAATATAACTACATTGATTTAACTAGGATGATATAGAGGAATTGTCTGGTTTATAGGTCTTTAGATGTCTATTAGTGGCTCTGTATTAAGGAATAGGGCTGTTCTCTTGATATACTTAAGAGCTGTCAGTAATTCCTATTTCACAGTCCACTGCTTCAATTCAGAACGCGCGGTGCAGACCCAGCGACCCCATCCCAGGCGCGCTGGAGGGTGACCGCCTGCCAAAGGTTTCCTTTCTGAGCTAAGCAGCCCGATTATTCAAGCCCAAGCCGCAGCAAAGAGGAGCCGGCGGTCCCCTCCCCGGGGACTGCGGTGGCATTTGTTTTAATAACTCCTTTGTTATGCTCTGCTCTGCCTCTGCTGCGGGAAAACTTGGCTTGTGTTGGGGGAAAAGACCCCCCAGGGTTCAGTCTGATCTTTTTCCCCATGTCATAGGATCCTAGAATGGTTTGGGTTGGAAGGGATCTCAAAGATCGTCTAGTTCCAACCCTCCTGCCATGGCTGGGAGACCTTCCACTAGACCAGGTTGCTCAGGACCCCACCCAACCTGGCCTTGAACACATCCAGGGATGGAGCATCCATAGCCCCCCTGGGCAGCCTGTTCCTTGTTTAGGGCCATATGTGTATTTTCAGACCTTTAAATGTTATTTTGCATCTACCTGCATGTAGCCTAATTTCACCCGAGCAGTGGGAAATGGGTCCTGCTCTTACTACTCTCCATTTCCTCCTGCTAACAAGCATTTCAGCCCAACTCCCAGGGTGTCAGTGAGGCCAACCTTAATGAAAATACAGAATTATTTCGATCAAGCAGAGATGGAGGCAGGGAATCAGGAGCAAATTCCCCCCCCACTATAGAATCATAGAATTATTTGGGTTGGAAGGGACCTCAGAGATCACCTAGTTCCAATTCCCTGCCATGGCAGGGACAGCCTCTACCCGACCATACCTGACCTTCTGCCAGCAGGTGGGTTGGTCCTTAGTCAGTTCTGGTTCTGCATCAACCAGAGAAGGATGTTTGTAACTTGGAAAGTAAATTTGTCATTGAGGAAAATAAATTGTGGTTGAATTCCCTGGATGGAAGAAATGAAACAACAGCCCAGGACCACAGAGATACCGGATGTTTTTCCCTTTTCCTTAAAGCCCACCAAAGTGAGGAGCATCCCAGCCCAGCAGCCTCCACCCTGACTAAAAGCAGATAATCAAGCTAGCCGAAATAAAATCACCCAGTATCATGCTTTAAGGTGAAAAAGGACAGCCCAGCACAGTTCTCTTCGCTGCAGAGAAATAATAACACTCCTTAATTAGAGCTGCAGGGTCTAGGTCCCTGTTCAGGCGAGGCTGGGATGTAGCTGGTGGCTGTGGCTTTTCCTGGGTTTTCCTCCTGGGAGTGCTTGTGCAGGAGTGGATGAGCACCTCAGTGCCTCCAGCCACCTTCCCCTCCTCTCACTGCCCTGCAAAAAAAGGATGATTTTATTGAAATTGAGATTTTCTAAGGGGAAAAAAATCGCTTTTCGACTGGGAAAGGGCAGGAGGGTGGGAGCACAGAGAGGTTTGCACACACCCAGCATAGCCAGAGGAGGAAAGAGCAGAGGATTTGGGGGGAATGTTGCATCTTCATCCCACCAGCTCTGATTTTTTTGCGAAATAATATTAAAAAATTGCAGCTATTGCTTTTCTCCCAGGGTTTGTAGCTGCAGAGGTCGTGTGGCTCCTACCAGCCTTGGGATGCTCCCACCATCCTCCCGCGGGGATGTGTTTCCAGCATCTGTAGCATCCTTCTGGGGAGCAAACTGCATGTCATGATAGAGCACTTTTCAGCCGGATACCAAAGGGTTCATCCCTTTGAGAAGGGATAGCACAGAAAACCAAAAGAAAGCCAGGCAAAACACTGAATAAAAAAGAGATATGATGGGCTTGATCCCAAAATAGCCCTTTTTTAGCTTCTTAGCAAGACAGAAACATTTCAAAAAGTATCAGAAACATGATGGAGAGTTGTTTTTCTTGCTACTTCATAACATTTTTACCTGCAGCATTTTGGCTGCTTTCTTTTTCTTTTTTTCTTTTTTTTTTTCTTTTTTTTTTTTTTTACAGCTTACAACTGAAAGAGGTTTTTATCGAAAATCTGTTTTTCAGGAACAAGAAAATCAATACAAATATATCAGTTCAAGCCTTTGTTAAAGAACTAGGAAAAGGTCCCCCTGCGCGAAAAAGAAAGCCTAAATGTCTCGTTTGGATTAGACACCAAACTTTAAATGTCTCATTACATGAGACGGATCCTGCACTCAACGCAGACTTTTTTTGCATAATGGTTTGTAAAGACCCCGGTGCCACCACAAGCGATTCATAAACCAAATCCAAGAAGGTGAAAATCATCGAATAACCAGTTTGCAACAATTTATTTGGCCAATTCCAGCCATAAGTGAATTCCTGAGGCTTCGATAATGTCTTTAGCACGGTCAGATTGGCCTCGGCGTGTGGCAGTTTTATCCGTTGCTGTCCCCTTCCCTTCTTTTACTAAAATTAAACAAAAAACAGGGCTGCAGAGCGATTGAGTTGGCATTTTTCTGAGCATCTGCCACCTTCCAAGTGTCGACGTTTCACCTTTGGGAAGGGCTCCAGAGTGCTGGGAGTGATCTGCAGCCCGACACGTTGTATTGGACTCCTCGGGAGCCGTTGCAGTGATGCAGAGATGTGCTTTGCTTCGGTAACTCCAGCACTTATCGAACCCCCCTGAGCACTTCCATACGTAATTTTCACCAGCCCTTGGTCCAAGCCAGCGCAGAGAAGGACAAAGTTGACTCCTGTATTTTTAATATATTAATCTCAGCTTCTCTTTGCTTTCTCTTCCCAGGGTTTTTCACCTCCACTTCCTTTTTTTAAATTCTTTTTCTCGCTGGACATATTCCAGCAGATCCAGGATGTGTTTGATATTGCTCCTACCATATCAAAGCATCCAACGCACACAGATTTCAGTGAATTGTGAAGGAAAGCAAGAGATGTTTTTATCTGTCTGCCTCTTCTCTGAATCACCCGGAGCCTGAACTTCTCTCTGTCTCAACCATGTGATGCAGCTGCAGCCCCAAAGGTTCTCTCCAAGTCAAGGGAGGAGGCTGGTGTGATGGGTAAAGCATCAGTGCACACCTCTGGAGATGGGGCCAAGCCTTTGCTCCAGCACAGCTTTTCTGTACAACCTGCAAAAGGGTGAACAGCCTTGGAGTTGTGCTTCTCCAAGGAAGTGGAAAGCTCCTGGTGCTTCCATCTCCCTCCTGGTGCTTGCATCTCACCCATGGTCCTTGCATCTCCCTTCTGCTGCTTACATCTCCCCATTGGTCCTTGCATCTCACTCCTGACACTTGCACCTTGCCCCTGGTTCTTGTATCTCCCTCCTGGTGCTTGCATTTTGCCCTTGTCACGGTGAGCACAGCCAGGTTCAGCTGCCCCAAGCCCTTGAACCCAGGCATCAGGTGAACAACACAAGGGGTTTGCAGCCTCCTTGTAGGAAGGGACATGTACACGAGATACATTGGGTTTTGTTCCCAGCAGAATGATTCTATGAGATATAGAGGATCATCGAGTAGTTTGGGTTGGAATGGACTTTAAAGACCATCTAGTTCCGACCTCCCTGCTGTGGCAGAAAGAAAATCATCAGCATCAAGCTGTTGTTGTGAAGTATTTGTCAATGCTAATGTTGCATTTCCCAACCTGACAAAAATAACCAACCCACCATGAAGTGATGCTTCATCTTCAAAAACTTCTAGTCCAGGCTCCCAGGATGCAAGTGCTGGGATTTTGGGTTGGACACGTGCCAGGAAATTGCTCTCAGCCTCAAGCTGGAAACTTTTCCCCTTTTTTCCCTGCTAGCCAAAGACAAAAGTCCCCCCGCCTGGCTCTGCTTTCTGCCGGTTTACCCGTCATCCCAATTAAAGAGCATCCAGCAGATGAGGAAACCTCTCCCGCGTTAATCACGGTGGTAACAACCTGCAGCCACTGGAGCTGCATAATAAGGTCACATCCAGGCAGGAGAGTAGCCCACTCCTCCTGTCACCTTTTGTCAGCCCTTTCTCCCCAAATGCCCTTTAATTAAGGGTCGCTAAAGACTTGCACTGCTTGGAAACGATCCCCATCCTGGGTTTCTATCTGCAGCAGAAGGAGAAGGAGCAAGGGGCTAAAAATGATGCTCCATTTATGGACGTTAATGGACATGAAAATGAAAATAAACCCTCCCAGGCTCCCCCATCAGCTCCGCGTCCTTTCGGCACTGCCTGCCTTTGGATAAATAAAATATCAGGCTCAGCCCTGCAGACAGAGCTGAGAGAGGCAGAGCCACTGCTAGGGTCACTTCCCAGCCTTCCCCTTCCCTGCATGCTCAGCTGCTTCCCAGATGCTGACTAATCCATTCGTTATTAGCTAATAATAAGCGATGCCCATTAATGGAGGGGACTGTGTCTTCCTCTGCTTTGTGCCGTGTCACCGACATGCAATGAATAAATCGGGCTGGAAGGAGGCAGCTTGTGGGTCTGCATGGGACAGGGATGCATCTACCCCCCCATCCTGCTTCTGGGGATGAGTTCAGGTCTCCTTCTCTCCACAGGCATCTTCAGGTGTCATGTCATGGTCAAAGTGGCAGCAAAGCTGTCAAGGAGGTGGCCAATGCCTTTGGGAAACTGGGATTCCACCTCTCTATGGCTGAGAAATATTTGAACCCATCCCTGGAGGTGTTCAAGGCCAGAATGGATGCAGCTTGGAGCAACCTGGTCTAGTGGGAGGTGTTCCTGCCATGGCAGGGGGTTGGAACAAGACGATCTTTAAGGTCCTTTCTAATCCAAACCATTCTATGATTCTAAGTGCTGCCTTGTATTGAAAGAGGATAAAACTGTAGTGGTGGCTTCTCATCTTGGTGAAGCACCACTGTACCTCATTAGCATGTGATGGAGATGAGGGAGGGAATGGGGTGTCTCATTATGGGGTATTTTGCCCATTATTCAGCTGCCTACAGAAAACCTCTGGACATGGCAACACTCTGGGGTGGGAAAGGAGGTGTGTCATCTCATGGGACTTCCCTCTTAGGGCATTTAGACCTGGTGACCAATTCCAGCCTGATTTCAAAAGACATATATCAGTCTCAAAAAAATTTTACTAGGAAAGGAATGGAGAAGATGTTACAATGTCTGTATGGAGAGGAAGGCTGCATCACAAGCTAAACCCTTACTAGACACTAGAGACTCCCCACTAGAAGGAAGTGTAGGCACCTTGACCCCAGGGGAGCTCCTAGAAGGGCTCAAACTTCCTTAAACAACTATAATCCCAAGTAGATCCAAAATCTTGGGACCTTGGGTATCAACATCAATGAGTGCTGCCCAGGGGCTCACGGCTGGTTGCTCCCAGGGACCACGTGCTGAGAGAGGCATCTGGATGCTGGTGGCATCTAGCTGCGGGGAGAACTCACATCCAGGAGCTCCACAGGCTCATCATGCATCAGCGGGAGCCGCCTGCCTTAAAGCGGCTGGAAAATTGAGTGAGCTCGACAAAGAGCCACGTCTGCAGATGAACATCTCGGGCCCCTCTCACTGCCAAGCTGCTAGCGAAACAGATGGCTCCAGGTTAAATGTGAATTGCAAACCTCAAAAATAAAAATGGTGCTCATGCCCTTCCCTGCACCTTTATGATATATAAAGTTACAGAAAGCGGTTTTATTTCCTTCAGAGAAAAAAAATGTTGGTTTTAAGGGGTTTTTTTTATTTGGTTGGGGTTTTTTTTAAACTTGCGTTAGGGAAAATAAGGTGGGTTCTTGGCTGCCATGAGCTGGGGGAGCTCAGCTGCTTTTTGGGGGTGTTTCAGAGCTGGGAAGGGGCAAAGCTTAGGAAAAATACAAAGTGCAATGCAATGAATTGCATGAAGCATGGAAATTATACATGCTGGGGACATGCTCACTCTTTTTATAGGCGCTCAAAGTCCTTCAGAAGAGCAAGAGAGAGATGGGAGGATCTAGTCCTGGGCACTCTGCTCTGGGTGAACCTTCTGTAGCAGGGGGGCTGGACTAGGTGATCTCCAGAGGTCCCTTCCAGCCTCCACCATTCTGTAATTCTATGATTCTTTGATCTAACAAGCCCGTTCTCCACCCAGCAAGCCAAACGAGGACCAGAGCAGGGAAAAGCCATTTCCATCTCCGAGAGAGCTCCATAAAGTCAGTTTGGAGAGAGAGGACTGCGAGGGCCCTTTCCTCCTAAAGCTGGGGATTACGGTGTAATTGAGGTGGCATGTCAGAATAATTACCTCTCCTAGGCAGGGAGCTTGTCCCTCGCTCCAATTTATTCTCCTGGAGTGGAATTAGCCAGAAAGTCATTTGTGAAGGGCTGGGTTTGTATTTGGGTTGGCTTCAAATAGACTGGTGGAGAGGTAAAAACATCTCTTCAGCCCTTCTTTCTCGTGGATTTATTCCCCGTGGCAGTCTCTCGATGCCATATCCCAATAACCAGCTTTAAATACTGGTAGGGCAATTAAACAAAGATAGAAGATTGTGGTTGCTACGTACAACGGGGCATTTAAATGTCTTTTGTTAAGGTAACAACGGCTATCCAGACAGAGACAGAAGAGAGTATGCCTCTTTTTGGGAAATAAATCTCGCACTGCTTTTATTTTTTTTTCCCTCATGTAATGAGAAAAATATATTATTCATATTGAGACAAGGACCAGCTGAAGGATTTGCAGCTGAGGCTGCGGCTGGAGCAGCAGGAGTTTGTGCCTGGCAGGTTGGGAGCGAGGAATGCTGCGAGAGAAAATCAGCATCGTCGCAAGCAAAGAGGCAAAACCCATCGTGGCTTCACCCAACGTGGCAATTACCTCTTGCAGTCAGTGAAATCGAGTGGTTCGGTTTGGTTTTGTCAATTAATTAAACTGCTGGTTCACCTTTTAAAGAAAAGGGAAAGAGGGATAAAAAGCTTCTTAGGAGCTTTCGAAAATACCGCAGCAAAATGTTTTGGCACTTCTGAAACAAAGCCTTTCACTTCAGAGATACCAGAATGAAACATCTCTGAGTTTTTCAAAGGTTTTCTGCTATTTAATTCTTTTTTAACCTGAAATTATTCATCTCATTAACATAATCCTGAATTCACACTGCTCTGGTCCTCCTCAAACATCATTTCCAGCAGATGCACAAACTGATCAAAAAAAAACCCTTTGCAGTGTATTGACTTAAGGCCATAATTTTGCTCACATTCACACCTTATTTCTAACTCCTAATTCTCTGATGAGTAAACACGTCTATCCTCCAGTGGTGACCCTCATGAGAAACCCATCTTGGGCTCCCAAGATGCCCAGGAGAGGTTTCAGGAGCCTTCAGGCAGCTTCCAACCCCAGGAAGGATGGGGCTGAGATCTGAATGCACGCTCCTCTATGACGCCATAAATATAAATATGGGTGTATGGCACTTGGTTTATTGAGATAAATTCGGAAGATGTTCTTCTGGCTTTATGTAACACAAAGGCGACGTGTGTTTACTCCTCTCTGTCTCTGATATAAATATATATATATGTACACGGTCCATCTCAGTTTGGGCACATCCTTATCGCTATAAATGCATCCCTATAAAATGTGCATCCCTCAGATATCCCTATGCCCCCAGTGAGTGTCTGTACCCACATCCAGGTGCATTCCTTCAACCATCACATCCACGTCCCTTTGAATTTGGATGTGCCTTTGGGAAGAGGAGTCTGGCTTGAGGAAGTTGTGGGTCTCCACAAATCTCCATTTCTAGGTGCGTGGAAAGGTGGATTTGTCCATGTACACACCCAAATCCAGGAGCTCAATAACGTGCTGCAGGTAGAGAGGGTCTAAGTGACTTTTCTCAGTTGGTCAAAGCCACTTTTCTGTTGGTATAATTCCCTGGACTTCATCAGATGTGCGTTAAAGAAGCAACAATAGTGTGGGCCAGAGTCTCGCAGTGCAAAAGAACTGAGGCAAACCAGATGCTGCTGGTTCAGTGATGATGGGGCATTTGAAGATGGCACAGGGTGATGCTCATCCCTGCGTGGGAGTCTGGAGTGGCGTGGGCAGGTCACCAAGATGTTCTTTGGTGCGTGGGTCTGTACGCACCCGTCTTCTTGACTTGTTAAATAGCATAATGGGTCACCTTGCAGTATTTACGGGTGTTACTTGGGTCCTTTGGGATCACCCTGCCCTGGGTGCTGGCTCCAGAGGCATTGGGGGAGGGGGGATACCACAGCTCGGTGCCCATTATGAAATAAGCTCAAGGCATCTCGTTAGCTGAAGGGCTAGATTCTCATTTACACTCCAGCCTCTCCAGGCTGCAAACGCAGCTCCCGGAGCCCTTTTATGTTCCGAGCAGCTGAAGTGTAAATGAAAATCAGGCCCTCCAGTGCCATTTCTTTTCTTCCAAAGAGAAAAAAAATCTCCTTGACTACAAGGGGTGAAGTGGGTCAAGATGGCTTGGGGTTGACTTAAATCTCCTTGACATCGAGGTGGGCGATGGCCGTCCTTCACTTGAGAGTGGAAATGTTTAAACTCCTTTCTGAGGTGAGGGTAGTTTGCAAACCGAGGCACAGCATCTGTGGAAGAGAGAAGATTCTTGCCCCATCACACTGGTATTAGAGCAAAGGGGTTTCCTCTTTTTCCCTCTCAGCAGATGTCTCTGAAGAGGAACAGGTGAGCAGGTGATGGTCAAGGTCAAGGAACAGGTTGCCCAAATTGGTGGTGGAGGCCCCATCCCTGGAGACGTTCAAGGCCAGATTTGATGGGGCTCTGAGCAACCTGATCTAGTTATAGATGTCCCTGCTGACTGCAGGGGGGTTGGACTCCATGACCTTGGAATGTGTCTTCCAACCCAAACCATTCTATGAGTTTATGAACTCATCTGGACTTCACTCAGAGAGAAATAACATTGCAAAGACATGCCCAGCAGACAGCTGGTTTCGCTGCAATAATCTTCCTGAATTTTGTGCTCCATTGCTTGAGAAGAGGACACAGTGTTTTGAGCATAGCGAAATAAATCTGGGTGCACTGGTGGCTGCACAGGTTGCGTCTCCTGCCATTGGGGGTGAAAGGGCTCCTGGGAACCATAATGGTGAAAAGGAGATGGATCCATTCATAGCATAAATACCTGGTATTAATTAATGCAAAAAAGAAGGAGAGGGAAGAGTGATTTGGCTGTGACACACACAAAGATGTTCATCTTCTATGGAGTGCGTAATGAGCCTGTACCAAATTAATATCTGGGGCTGGAATGTGGCCAGATGAGGAGATGAGGACTCATCAATGCCTGGGAATGACGATTTTGGAGATGGGGCTGTCAAGACTCCCCAGAATCTTCTACTGGTAAGGTCACTCTGACCCTACTGATGACAGTAATGAGGGGGATCATTCCCCTCCCAGTGATGTCCCTGCCGCAACTCCTCACTCTGGGCGACTCCAGACACCTGCTCTGGGGCTGGGGACACCACAGCAGCCTGTCCCTGTCATCCCCGCTCCCGTCGCTCCACACTGACAGAGCAATGGGATGAGACACGCTTGCTGATTCATTGCTTCTCCTGGCGACGTCAAACAACCCTCTCAGGAGCTTCCCTTAGCACTTAATCAGAGAAGAGCTTATCTGTGGCATCTTAAGGACTTCTCAGGTGAGACGCATCCTTCCCTGAATAAAAAAGCGAGCTAACGTACAGGTGGAGGAAAGACAAGATTTTTTTTGACACCATGACTCCACATCTGATTGCAGCCTATTCCCATGACGGAGAGGCGATGCCTGCTCCAGCGCGCAACCTATTTGCTGTCTCTTCACCGTGCTCATTTCACTGAAAGCCTGAGCAGCCTCCAGCCTCACGCAATGATCCTTGCAAGGTGAGACAGGGTCCTCCTTGCTACAGGGACTGCATAGGGAGACGTTAAGTGACTTGGCAGGGGTTGCGCTGGATGTAATTCTGATTTCCCAACAGAAATCACCCCAATTACTAGCCTAAATCATCACAGCAAAGCTCTGACCTCCATGTTCTTCCTTTACACCAAGGAGAAGATGCAGGAGGCAGCTGAAATTCAGATTCCTCCCATTTGAATCATATCTGCTGCTATCGCCTGTGTTACAGTAGCTCGCAGAGCCCAGTGGAACAGGCACCATGTGCTGGATGTTACCCACATCCAGCCCTTCTGTTATTACCATTGCTATTGTTATGGAATAAATCATTCCTTAAGCTTCTCTCTTTCATTGCAAATTGTCCATGAAACACTTGCAATCTCTGCAGAGAGACACCTGGGTTGACAGACTAAATCAGATCAGTAATCAAATCCAGATCCCATCTCCCGCTACCTGGGATGAGTTATTAGTACTAGGAGGTGTTGAAGGAAAAGGCAAGAATCTCTGCAGGAGAAAAAGAGAAATGTGTAGGAAGGGTTTCTTCTGCTTAGATCCAGCCTAGAAAGATCCGGAGCTTTCTCATTTATGTTCTTTAGCCTTTTATTTCTAGATATTTGAGGTCTGGGTCTTAGCCGCAGTTATGCCTGATGTCTGCAATAACCAGACCTTGGGTCAAGGAGCTTCACTGGTTGCCAATACAAAATAGGTAAGGGGCACAGGGAGCAGGGCCAGTGGGTCCAGCAAGGATGGAGTAGGAAGGCAGCTCCTTAGGTTACTCCTAAACCTGGACAAAGACTACTTGGAGTCAGAACTGTGTCAAAAGCAAGTTTCAATGGCTTGCAAACCTCATCCCAAATAAAGTCCTACGCCTAGCTAACAGGGTATGGCCCATATGCCATATTTGGGGCATCAAGAACTAAAAATTTGCCCTCAGTTGAGAAAAGCTTCACATTTTTTCACAAGATTTTGTTTTCCTAGAGTTTTAGGCCCAGATCTTCTAATACAAGTTGGCTCCCTGCACTGCTCCATGCCAGGGTCTATACCAAGTCTCTGCCTCCAGGAACTGGACTCCTCGTAGAAAGGGGCAAAGCTGAGGGCTCAAAACTGTACTTGCACCTTCTTCTAGGATTTCCTGGCTCAAAATCCATCCATCTGGAGAAATCAGGCGTTTTTGCAGAGTCTGAGGATGAGGACAAGGCAGCATGTGTTGCACTCTCGAGGCCCCTCTTTAATTATTCAGTTGCACCAAAAAAGGATGTTTTCCTCATTTGCAGGTGAAGATTCAAGCATTTATTTCATATAATGGGCTTTTTCTAGTGTATTTTCACCCATTCCCCTGGTGTTTTGCTTGGCAGAGAAGCCCGTGCTGCCTGGGCCAGCAGCCCTCACCTTCTTGCTGCTCCAAAAGGCCAGCTCTAGAGAAAGCAAATGGGAGGATGGATTTTCTTTTATACCATTTTCATAAAGCGACAGGGAAGGAGCTGGATGCCTCCTGACATACAGCAAAATCCAAACAAGCTTGAAGCTGTCCCTCCACCCTGGTCTCAATTTCACATGTGTTTCTACACACGACCCAGCGCCAAAGCATCAGCAAAGGCTTAAAAAAGCCCTTTCAGCACCAAAAAAAAAAAAAAAAAGTGGTTCAAAAGTGGTGGAGAGAGATCAAGCACCCAGTTTCTTCTCACTGGAGAACCACAAGCACTTGTGGATGCGTTTGATCCTGAAGGAAGGATTTCCACCCTCCGGATCCGCGCTGCCTCCCGCCGCCTTTCCCCACTCCAGCAGGATTGTTTCGAAATGGGATTTAAACTCCCCCATCCTTATCACAGGCTAGTGACAGCTGACCAAAGCCTAAGGCTTATTCCTTCTCACTCTTGAAAAAAAATGTGTATACACATATATATCTCCTTTTTTCCAGCTGCTGTAGCACCGACTTTATCCTCTCCCATTTGCACCTCCTCATTCTCCCAGGTTTTCTGCATTGCTTGGCCAGGTTTGTAAACAAGCCGGTTAGAAGGAATAAACCTCATCAGGTATCGCCTTGGGATTTAGCCCAGGGGGGTGGATTTAGCAGCCCCAGGGTCGAGGTGTAGCCACCCTGAATTATATATGAGTACTTACAGGGGACATCTATTTCTCGGTATATAAGATTATATCCGAACAGCGGGATGCAGCCTATAAAAGGAAAGACTCCCGACTTGCCCCATGAAGTACTTACCCAGCTGTAAAAGAAATCTCTCTCTTCTCTCAGCTGGTAATTAAAATCACTAGCTTTGTTTCTCCAAGTCCGTCCTCAGGCAGGCTCAGGCTGTGCCCCACAAGGGGTTGGGGTGATGGGGGGTTTTGGTATGTTCAGAAATCAGAGCGATGCTTCGGACACTGATCCTTGCACCCAGGAGAAATCCCCGGCAGCTGCATCCCTTCTCCAGCCTCCTCCCTTTGCCACAGTCCCACCCACAGAGGGTTTCAAGCCCCTTGATGTGATCAAACTGGGATGCAGGACCTAAATTTGTGTTCCCAGCATTGTTCAGTAGGAGCTTTGGGGTTTTTTGCCTGTCATTTTCAGAATAAACCTTCTCAGTCTACACGGGGAAGAAAGAAAAAGCCTTTTCTGGTTGTCAGAGCCATCATTTGAGCAAGAAATGCAGGCACAGATGTGGGTTCCCATGATGGCCAGACCAGGAGCTTGTCCTCCTGGGTTCCTCTTGCTGTTCCTGTCAGAGCCATGAGCAGTGCCCGGCTGTTTCTTGGCAGGGTAATCTCATGGCCAAAATGCTGGGCTCATGGCTGGGTGCCTGAGTCCTTCCCTGGGTTATGGCTTCACCTCCACCCTGTGCAAATCACCTCCCTCCTCAGTGCCAAAGCATTCCCCCAGCCCCTTCACTCTTTAGGTAAATACAGATGCAGATATGGATGGTACGGACATGGACTTCGACATGGACATGAACGTGGATGTGGACATGGACATGGACGTGGACACGGACATGGACATGGACGTGGACATGCATGTGGACGTGGACATGCATGTGGACATGGACATGGACATGCATGTGGATGTGGACGTGGACATGGACATGCATGATAAGGGTATAGATGTCGATTTTATGGCTATGGATGATATGGATATGGATGTATTGAGAGATATAGGTATAGCTGTAGATATAGATTATATGGATATAGATTATATGGATGTGGATGTGAATAATATGGACGGAGTTACAGATGCAGACATAGGTATAGATGATATTGATGATATGGATATAGATAAGAAGAATATAGATAGTTGATGTCAATATAGATGATATGGATATGGATATGGCTACTGATATGAGTACGAATGCAGATGTGGATATGGATATAGATATAGATCAGTTGTAGACAGGTATAGGTATAGGTATAGGTATAGGTAAAGATAGATAAAGATATAGATAACATATATATTTATATATAGAAGAATTACAGCTATAGATAACATATATATTTATATATAGAAGAATTATAGAGATATAGATATAGATATAGATATAGATATAGATATAGATATAGATATAGATACAGACATGATGCTATGAGAAAAGGAAGTTATTTCAGGGCATTAGCACAGAGTTTGGGCCACTCAGACCCCATTCAGTGCTATGTGGGGAGAAAACCATTACCCAGAAGCTGAGAGGTAAAGAGGAGGAGCGAGAAGTTGAGCCACCCCGCATGAAGCTCCTGCAAAAGCCCCGGCTGGGACAAAAAGCATTTGTTACATTAATCGGAGCTGGAGATAGCGCCAAACAAATGAAAGTTATTAAAGGAAGGGAGATGGATGGAGCTCAAGGCGTCCGTTTGTTTTGCCAGCGCCAAATTCGTTTCCAGAAAAAGCCCTTATCAATTCCCAGGGAATAGTTTGCCCTGTCAGTGCCGAGCGGGTGTTAATGTTCTTTACGGCTCCGTTAGAGCTGGTGCAGTGACACCAATCTAAATAAGAGAAGAAGGAAGGCTTAATCAGCCTGTCACTGACCAGTTATTAACATTTTAGAACAAGGGCATTAAAGGAGAAAATTCTGAGAGGTCAATTTGTACTTCAGGAGAAAAACCAAAAAGATAAGGAGGAGAAAAGCGGCGGCTGCCAGCCAGTGGTCACGATGCCGGCCGTGAGAGTGGCATGGATCTGCCTGCCATCGGGGTACCCGAAAAACGCCAAGGGCCCGAGATGGTGACAGATGCACACGAGATCCTGCGTGAAGGCGTTTCCCCACAGTGAGGGTCTCCAGCTGAAGTCAGGCTTTCCACTCATGTCCTTGGCACGATGTTCCCCCTCCCCGCGCTCGTTTGCGGTCTCTGCACCCCGGAGGCGGCTGCAATTCAGCGGGGCCGTGTGCGATTGCTCTGCAAAGCCCTGTGGGATGAAAGCTGTGTGCTTAGATATGGTTTATCCCTTCCAACCCCTGATGATAATCCGGGATTAGTCCTTCTAGTATATGATTACGTTTTGCCCACTCTCTTTGAAACGACACCGTCCTGGCCCTTTTCCCCACAGCTTGTCCCGCCAACCATTTGCCAGGCTCTGATTAAACCTTGCTCGCAGCAAAGTCTCACCAGGATCCCAAATGACTTGACGTGCGTGTCCCTCATGGTCTGCACTGAACCTCCTCTCTGCAGAGCTCAGCATCCTCCAGCCTCGAAACACCCATCACTTCTAACATCCCCATAGGGACCATGCAGGGACCAGGCGCGTAAGTGCGTATATTCATCTCCCATCATAAATAAGCAGCTTTGTCTGTGATGGTGGCTTCTGGGCCATCGCTCTCCCAGGCAGTTGGATCTATAGAGACACATCAGCTGGATTCCCTTTGGGAGCACGGGATCAGCCGGGAAGCCGACACCACTGCTCCCCATTAGGTTTCTTCACTGTATGTGTGGCTGGGCTGTTAAAGGAGCTGTGTGAGAGCTGCCTGGATGTTTGCAGGAGCAGCAGGAGAGACAGCAGCCGTCCCTCAAATAATTTCTCCAGGGGGAACAAATAGAGAAATAAAAAATTAAAAAAAAAAAATCTGCACCGGCGGAGTCAGGAGGACCAAGATTTCTGCTGTGTTTTGGTTTTATGTGTTTTCAAGCTCATTAGTACACAGGGAATCTGACTTCTGAGGTGTCTGGACTCTGGGAGGGCTTGGGATGCTCTTTAGGAGCATCCCTGTGGTGGTTAACACAGGTCCTGCCAAAATAAACGCTGGAAGGGACTGTGTTGAATGCTTCGAGTTGCAGCATTTGCATCAAGGAGCTGCCTTCAGTCCCCAATTCTCTTATACAGGCCAATTTCTTGCCTTCAACAATATGATTTGAGGGGGTCCAGAGGGCAAAAGGATGCACCAGGGCCAGGCTGTGGATGAGACATACCCATCATATCCTGGACTCTCATTTATCCTGCTTTTCTGCCTCCCAGATAGGGTATATGCAGCTGGGCTCCCCCTCAAGTCCCGCCGTGAGGTTTTACTCTGTGGGTCATGCTATTCTGTCTGCGGATATTCCTCCTTTCCCCCTCTTCCCTTATGCCAGAAAATAAAGGTAAAAAGAAGCAGCATTTTCCAGGGTGGATTGAGCCACCTTTGCAGCCCTGCCGCCAACACCCAGGTGTCCGATCAGCCCCAGCCAGCATCCATTACCCTGCACAGACACAGTAATTATTGCCCAGCCCATAATAACCGACTCAGCACCACTAATAAATGAAAAAAAGCCCTTACGTCTGGGGGTGTGTAAAGGAGAGCCGTTAATTGTGACGGATTTTTCTGCTGTGAAGGTGGCTGCAGCATCCAATCCCTCTGGTCCAGGGCTTGGCTTAGCCCTGATATCCCCAGCCGCCGCTGGGGGATGAAATGAGGATGCTAAGTCCATCGAAATTCATTGGAGGTGGGGAAAGGTAACACTGAGCCTGCAGTCCTGGTCCTTGTTTCTCTGATAGCCCCTCTTGCAAGATTTGAATCCATGAAAGATGGTTTTAATACCCGGTGTGCCGCAGGGATATTTGTTTGGCGACAGCTTGCGTTAAAGTCAACCAGCCCTAATCCAGACGATAAATAAACCAAGGCTGGAAGTTGGGCTCACCACGACGCGCATGGGAGGGGAGCAGGGGAGATGGATGGATTTTATTATTGCCATTATGCCAATTATTATTATTATTATTTATTGGGTAAATGGAAGAAAAAGCAATTCTTTCTCCTGGTCCAAAGGCCCAGTTGCCAGGGCTGGCTCACAATGACAGAGCGCTGCGGAGCAGCACAATAATGACAAATTATAAATCATCGCCTTTTGTTTCGGATTGAACGTTGGAAGTCGGGGGCTTACCCTCCATCGCCTTCCCGTAAACAGTGTGATATACTGGAGGAAAACAGACACTGGTGCTGATCCCAAACCCAGTGGGGATGGTGGAACCACACGTGCCTGTTATGCCCCAACCACCCCCCCGCAAGCGTGGGGCGGAGGAGCTGGGCTTGCCTGTGATGAGCCAACCCAAACAGCCACATAAAGTGTTGAATTTGGCTTCTCTTTCCTCATTAGAGCTGATTACACTAATCGACATGTTTGTTTGGGGTTGGATATGTTTTGTTGTCCTTTTTTTTTTTTCAACTTTTTTTATTTTCTGGAGCTAGAACAACACAGTTGTTGCCAAGTGGTTGGAAGAGAGGGTGCTTACCGGGGGAGATCCCAGACCTACAAGGATGGGCTACCTCCTCTTCCAAAGCAGGACTGGAAGGAGCAGATCCGTTTATTCCAAAGGCACCATGTCCTTGTGCCTTTTTGGCACATTACTTCCTCTGTGAAGTGCCCCGAGCCTGTTTTAAAAAAGGATTAGCTGCCTCTTAGTGATTCAGCCATGGCTTTCCATGAGAAAATTTGCTTGCTCCCTAGTTGCTCCTAAGGAATCACATGTCTTGCTGTCACCCCGCTATTAGATTTGGTTAATCTCTATAAAGCAGAGATGCAAGGATGCTGGAAGCTGAGGAAATATGGGATATGGTACCCAGAGCAGCGCAGAGATGCTTCTCCCATCCCTTGGATGCAGACTCTTCTGGGATGGAGCACCTTAGCCAATGCACGGCTGCCGAGTAGCTAAGGTTTTCAGCTGCTGTAGCAGCGAGGCACCGGCGTTCACACACTTGAGTCCTTTAAAACTAAAATAAATGATCCCCTTGGATTAAACAGGGCCGTGGCTGTGAAGTTCATTTGAGAGCTATCGCTGTTGGGAACGTTGAACCGCCCCTGGCCTGCTGGGGCATGTCGAGGAGAGCCACATTACCTCCTCAATCAGCATTAAATTCCCGATAAGCCTGGCTGATTTTTGAAGATCTCCCATCTAAAGGTCAGGCAAATCATCTGCTGTGGTGGCAGAGAGAAGGAACAGCAGGGGAGCGGGTACTAGCACGGCAGGAGCAAGAGATATCACTGCCAGCTGCGGATTGTCCTGGGCTCTCCATTTCGGGAGCTGTTTCCAGATGCTGGCCGAATCCAGGGACAAAAAGGAGCAAGAAAAACCCTGAGGCATCCTCAAACCTAGAGTTTTCTTAAGAAAACAAAGTCTCCCCAAAAACAGAGTGATGCTGAGCAACAGGAACTGTCCAGAGCAAAAAACCTTTTTTAAGTGGGATCTCTTTTCTGTATATCTTATATCTTAGGGGAAATAAGGCTAATTTTGATCCAAAAGCCCAAACCCAAAACTGTTTGGTAGAAAAGAAGTGGGAGCACAGCCCTGCTTCAGCCAAACTCCTCTCTTCCTCCACCTTCCTCCTTCTCCTCTCCTGGGAGCATCCTACTTCCAGCCCCTCATTCCTTTTCCCCACATTAGGTACCCAAGAGGCAACCAGACCCCCCATCACCGCAGCCCACAGCAAACCCGCCACCAACGTGCCGCCCTCGTCCCTCAGCCCCTCCATCGCCGTTAACAAATCACAGCAATTCATTCTGGCCGTCCCCATCTCTACCAGGCAGCCGCGTGATAACGCCCGTTAGCAGATTAGTGACATTGTGCCGCGAGGCACCCGGCGAAACCATCACCGAGGCACTTACAGAATTAGGACCCGGAGTTTAATCGCTTTGCTGGTGGCTGAGTGTTATTAAATTCCCCTGAGTTCAGCAACTTTGTAGGCCGGCTCATTTTTTTTTTATTATTTTTTTCCTGCAAAGCTTAGAGCAAAGCTCGGAGCTTTATTTGGGGTGGTTGAACCCAGTGTTTCTTCCTATGCTTCATCCATGCTCCATCCCTGTGCTGAGAAGGAAGGCCAAGACTGGGCAGCTTCATTTAGAAACCAGAGGGGAAAAAAAGAAACAACAGAGCAATAGAACAGGCTAGAAGAATATTAATATTTAATCACAGCAGGGCAGAGGTTGCCGAGGCAATCGCTGTTAAATGTTATTGAAACAAAGCATTCATATTCCCACCGTAACGGTGGGTTAGAAGAGCTGTTCTTCACTGGGCTGAGCCCAAGATCGGTGCCATGAGTAAATCTTTCTGTTAGGACTTTTCCCCATGGAAGGGAGGAAAGAGAACCCTGGATAAAAGCAGGGTTCAAAGCTGCTTTTTGCAGGAGCCCTGCATCAGGGATGGCTTTGAGGACACCTGGATGTCCAGCAAGAAGCAGCTGGGGAAAAGGTGACAGCCCCACGCTTTGGGGACTCTGCGTGTTAGGGGATATATATTTATATACTGTATATATATCCGGTACGTGCTAGAGATGTACTGAAGTGTGCAGCCCTCTTGCTGTCCTGGTCCACCTCATGATGAACCAAGAAAGGCTTTCTCCATCCTGCCAAATATTCCCTCCACCTTCTCTCTTCACTGTCTCATTCGATATAAGATCATCTTTAGAAAATGTACATAAATTGTACAGCAGTCCATGGCTCTGCTGGTGTTTCACTCCTCCACTGATTTTTGGTGGCAACCTGCCCATGCTTCCTGAACCTTGGGCCTTAGAAAGCCCCATGGAGATGTTTTGGAAGGAGCTTCAGGGATTGGCATGGTATCTCAAAACCACACTTTAGATCCTGGAAGGAGTTAAGCCTCAGGCAGCAGCTCCTCGCCACCTGCTTTGACATGTCATTAGCAGATTTGATATCTCACTTTTGTCAAAGCGGGATTTCTTCCTGGAGAATTAATTCTAATTTTTTGCCTGCACACAAATCATTAGCCTGGCTCTCCAAATGAAGTGCTAACGTTTCCTGTCACCTTCTACTCCTCACTCCCTGCAATTCCTTAAAGCTGTTGCAATCAAGACCATGAAAAGCTAATCAATTAGGCCCCAATGTATCAAGAGCTCATGAGCCACTGTGAAGAACCCAACACATCATTACCGAGCTTGTGAAATTTCTGCCTAAAGAGCAGATGTGTGGAGAGCCAAAGCATGCTGTGGCCCAAGGTCCTTCTTCTTCACCACTACCTTCAACTCAGTGCTCCTGGCTGTGTCAAGTCATCGCTGACTTCTCTAGTGCTTCCTCACTGCAAGAGGACACTTGTCTTCTCACTGGTGGTGATGGTAGATATCATGAACATGTTGAGATGCTGGTTGTGCCCCAGTTGATTTCATCATCCCTATGTGGCTTTTGTTTGTTTGTTTTTTTTTTCCTTTGGAAAATCTCTTTGTAGAGGACCAAAGAGGGTTTTCTTCCCTCTTTTCCACTGAAACCCCCAGTATCCTACAAAACATATCACCACACCAAAAAATCTCCCCTCCAAACAGCTCTTCTCCAAGCTGCTAGCCTCAGCCAACCCTTCCCCAAAGTTAAACCCAAGCATCTGCATCAAAACACAAAATACAGTGCTTGCCTGCCCTCAGATTTTAGAACAGAACACTTGTCTCCATGGAAACCCACACTTTCAATTTTTTTTTTTTTCCTTTTAATTTTTTTTTTTTTTTCAGTTCAGAAACCAGAGAATGAAGGCATGGAGCAATCCAGGAGCTGAGGTAAGAGTGTCCATTTTAGGTACTGACATTGCAGGAGGGGTGTGTCATATTTTTCTGGAGAAGGGCTGTTTGTACGGGATATACCTCCATGTTTTTCCAAGTAGAAGACCTCAATCTGGTTAAAGAAAAGGTTTTCTCCATGATACATTGGATGTGGGCTCCCAGAACATGAATCATGGCTGAACAGTCCTATGTCAGCTTGGTGCATGTCTGAAATCCAGCTCTGCACCTCCACACTGACTCCATTCAGGCTTTTTGCTCAAATTGCTCTGGAGACCAGTTTCTCTCCTGAGGGTGGACATCATGAACCTGGTGAACATTTCTTCATGCCCTCAGAGCTTCTCTTAAGGCAAATCTTCCCATGAATTTGGGCGGATCTGAAAACACCACACCTACAGGAATGAAGACAAGATTCCACCTTCCCAAATATTTTTCATTTCTAGAGCTATATATCTTTCCGAAGGGTAAAATCCCAATTGCACATCCAAACCACCTCAGATGCTGCAGTAAAGTGCTGACAAATAAGCTGTAGCTGGTCTCACTCAGCACCCTCTGAAACCAACACCCTTTCTCAAAGTCGTCCATCTCATCCAGCATGTCCTGTCTTCCTCAAAGCATTTGGCATTGGCCACCTCTTGGGAAAAGGCTACAAGGTTTACATCTAATGATGAAAACCAGGTTGTTTTAATAGTAAATATTCTCATGGTGATGCACCTCCTTGGGTGAAAATCAGAGTTACCGCTTCTGTGCATCCTCCAGCTTGTTATTAAAGATGCCCAAGTAGCTGGCATCTTTTGAGGCTTTATCTGGTGCTCTCAGCCAGAAATTTCTTTCCATAGCATATAGGAGATGCTTTTTCCTACTCTCAGGAATCTGTTTTTCAGGAATGCCATCTCAGCTGCCTACAACTGGGAACAGGCTGCCCAGGGAAGCTGTGGATGCTCCATCACTGGATGTGTCCAAGACCACGTTGGATGAGGCTTGGAGCAACCTGGTCTAGTGGGAGGTGTCCCTGCCATGGCAGGGAGTTGGAACTAGGTGATCTTTAAGGCCCCTTCCAAACCAAACCATTGTAGGATTCTATGAGTCTATGACTTTAATGTACATGCACACACACATCTGGTTTCTAAAGCCCACGTTGTTTCGTAGGATAAAATCTGCTGTATATTAATACCATTATCAATAGATCTTGAATATTGTTGGACTTCCTAATTACTCCTGACGACATGCTAAATGACAGGAGTGAAGTTTAAGGTCAACCACGGAAAAAAAATTAGCAGCAGCGTCAGCCTCTTAAGGGGACAGATGGAAACCACAAAATGAGTCTAAATTTTCCCAACCTCCCTGTGCTGTGCTTGGACCAGAGCTTCATGGCTCTGCTCCACCTCGTACAAAATGTTCTGGAGCGAGACTCCTCATTTCTCTGATTTAAGAAGTTTGTCGTTGCCCTTTCCCGGCAAGTCATATTTACAGGTGAAAATGCAGGGTGATATTTAGAGGTAAGTGGTATTTATAAGTACATATGCAGGGAAATGTTTACAGGCAAGATACTCATGGGTAATTATAGATCGATACTTCAAATCAGAGTAAATAGAGAGGTAAAAGACCTTTGCTGGTATGTTACAAATAAATATTTAGATATACCAGACGCACATAAGTAAGTTCAGGCTATATGGAAGAGATAAAGATTAGAATTTAGATGGAGCCCTTTTACAGGGAGGCGAGGCTGGACCATTAGCAGCACATCCATAACTCAGCAACATAAGAGCATCTGAGCTACCAGCTCAGCCCCACGGTCCATCAAACCTGGCGTCGGGTTTCCAAAAGCAGCTCCTAGCAGAGATGCAAGTAAATAAGCGAAGGTCAGAGAAGTCTCTTTTTTCTGTTTAAAGTGCCCTGATGCCTCCCCATCCCACTGTTCCAGCCCGAAACCAGGGACCAGAGCAGCGTTATGCCTTCCCAGCTCCCTCCGACTCGCCGCATCCGAATCTCCCTTGCCGATCGTGCGGCGGCTCGTGTTTGACAAAGTTCAGCCAAGCAACGAGCAGCCTCGAAGGCCCCGAGATCCCAGAGAAATCCCCATCCAATTTATCAAGTCAAAAACTCAGCCGGGTGGGAGCTAACTGGGATGAAGTTCTGATCAAGGCAAGAGATTACGGCAGAGCCGGTTACAAAAATCACGGCTCTGACTCCGGGAGCTGGGGGAATGGGAGGGTGAAGGGGAGTTTTTCCAGAGCTGGGCATAGCTGGAGATAAGAGCCTGTTGTTGGTAAATAAAAATGCTGGAGAATCGCATGTCTGATCAGTGTCCGCTCCCATCAGGCTTGCAGAAGCTGGCAGCATTATTTCCAGGCTTTTCACCGAGAATACTAAGGGCATTTGGAAAGGCAAGAACAAAGCTACAACTTTATTTGAGAGCAAAACAAAAGCAAACAAATGCATACCCAGAAGACTGAGCATTGAAAGAGAGCAATAGACTATTCAGCCACCATCTGAAGCGGCTCTTGGACAGCTCATGACTGTTAAAAAGTTTCCTGAGGAGCAAACATGCTTTCTTTGGTTTATTTGTTTGTTTGTTTGCAGAGAGAAAACAAAGTGAGAGGATTGCTGATGCCTTTAGTAGTAAATGAAGACAAATATCCCCTGGCCATGAAGATTGCCGGAATGGAAAAAACACAAGTCACATCGTGTTGGAAAGTGTCTGAGCGATGCTTTTGGGGTCCTCAGGCTTATTTTCCAAAGATGAGCTCTTGCACCTCAGTTCCCAGGGGTGCCCAACACAAGCTGCAGCTCTCGGCACGGTGGGTTGGGTAGCGGCACATGTTCCCTCGTGGTGCTTGAAAGATGTCAAGAGCCTCAGAGACCTGTGATCCCCTGGTACTCTATCCTGATGGTTCTGCGTCCTCAGTATTTGGGGAAAGAGAAAAGCAATTTTTCACTTAACTTTGGTTTTTCTCTGCCTTCAAACTGTTTGTTCCCATTCTGCCTTTCTCTGAGGGCTTAAAGAGCCCTTTAGTATCTGGTGTTTTCTCCCTGTGAAGCTACTTAGACGTGGTAATCAAGTCACCTCTCTGTCTCCTTTTTAATAAATTAAGCAAATGGAGCACTTTGAAGCATTTTTTTGCCAGCCCTTGAACTATTTTTTCGAGGCTCTTTCCCAGCCCTGGCTTTCCATCCATGGTGCTTTACTGGCAGAGCTCATCAAGGGCACAGCCGCTACCTCTCCCCATCCCCATCCCCACCCCACCAGTGTCTGCTCCCCGACTATCGGGGTTGGAAAGCTGTGATCAGCCTCAATGAGGTTTTAGAGTTTCAAGCCTCTTGTCAGTCAGATAATTCAGACAATTCAGCTCATTAAATGAAAAGAAAGACTTTAAATTTACTGTCTCCATCAATGTATCAAGCCGTTGGCTTCCCGACGGCCGCTGCCCAACTGGCATTAAAACATAACTTCCTTTTTCTTTTTTTTCTTTTTTTTTTTTTTTTTAAAGCACAAGATAATAATTAAAGATTGGATTATGAGCTAGCCCGGCATCACAAAAAAGGCACAACTTCATCGTATTACACAGCATCAAAATTAATTAGAAGCGCATTAATCTCGAATCTAGGAAAATATTGCAGGATCTCTGGCCTCAATATAACAGCCCCCATATGCTGACTGACAGCCTGCCCCTTTGAAAGTCTCCCTGCATCATCTCTGCAAAGAAACCTTTGCAAAACTCTGTGTAATCAATGTTGCTTTGATTAGTAAGAGCTTCCAGACGCTCTGGCAGACAGCTCCCACGATGCCTGCTGCGGATTGCCTTTGTGTGCGCAACGCGGCGCTTTGAGAGAGTTGTTTTAACAGCGTGAGTGAGTCAGGTCCCACTTCTGGTCCGCTGGCAAATCATCACTTAAAAAGCTTAAGAGCATGTGTGGAGGTGCCTAAACTCGCATTGATCACTCGGTGCCTTTGGGATTGGGGACGGAGAGAGCTGAGCAGGGTGGAAACGCGGGCGGGAGAGCCCAGGCTGGACATCAGGTGGATGCAGCTGAGATTTTTCTAATAGTTGGCTCCTTTCTGCTTTGCTTAATCAAGCCACAGCAGGGGTGAAGAGGCTTTGACGCAACACTGATGATGTTACCCATGTTGGTCAGGACGTGGGGACTCTGCTGAAGCTCCAGCCCTTGGGTTTACTTGATTTTCCAGACCCAGCTCTTGGTCGCTGCCATTCCCCATGAGACTCTGGGCTGGGGTCTGACCCATAAGTGAGAGCTGTATCCCACAGATCCCAGGTCCATGGGCTTTGTCTCCAGCCGTGCTGGTGAAGAATGACTGAGAAATGCCTGAAGACCGCAGTGCTCTGTGTATTTAATTTCAACAGTTATCAGAGCTGCGTAGACGTCAGAAACAAGGCTTGAAGTGTCACACTGAGCAGCAAATGAAGGATAGCAGCACCATCATAATTTTAGCAACCCACTGTCTTATTTTTAAAGAAACCTTTTTATTTGAGGAGCCTGGAAAACTTTGCATTGGGCACAGGAGGGCTTGGGGTTGGGGGGGTTTCAAGCTCTAAGGAAGAACCTGGACTCCAGTTGCTCCGAACAAAGCTGCAACATCAGTGCCCAGAACTCTCCCTGCTTTCAGACAACAGCCCCTCCCCCCATTTCAAGCTTTGAGCTTCACTTACAAAGCTGAAATCCCTTTGGGATCACAATCTATAGGGTCCTGTAGGGTCAGTGGAATTCAGGAACTACTCATCAGTACTTTTATTTCTTGCAATAACCTGGAAGCAGCAAGAAAATGGTGGTTGCTCAACATCCTACATGTAAGAAAGACAAGAAGTTTTGCAGCAATTGGCTTTTCTGACCCAATCCAAATATTTACGTTCTCAAGTGAAAACAGGCCTGAGAGAAAACCAAAGGAACCAACCTGGGAAGGTACAGTCCCTGGGCAATGAGACGGGAGAGGTTATTCAGCAAAGAGAAGCGCAAGGTAATGTGATGTGGGAAGGCTGCTTAAACTATTCATGCACTGCAGTGGTTCCTGAATTAATTGTAGCCTGGCAGGAAAACACCCAGGCATCCTGCTGGATAACCTGATGGAAGGATCTGCTGTTAGCCAAGCAGCAATTAGGAGGGGAAACAAGTCATTAAGCTGCATTAAGACAAGGATGGAAGGTCTTAACGCTATGATATTGGTCAGCTGGGCAAAGTTGGGGCAAGTCAACTCTTTGAAGTGACCTGTCCCAGGACACCCGGAGAATTGTGGTCCCTGGGGTACTGAGGTGGGATTGCCCATGGGCTGATGCAGACAGGCTCGGTGCCTGCCAAAAAACGAGGATAAATCTGGGGTCCTCCAGGCTCATTGCTGCCATCGAGACAGATGATGTTGCTCGGAGCTGGGCTCCAACGCGGCACATCAGCTCCTGTAACTTTATGGAGTCAATGAGACTCCCTCCACCTCCCTGAGCTGAGGACAGGTATGGGAGATTGAAAAGACTTAAATTTGTGTCTGCAATTTGGGTATCGCATTTCTTAAACCAGAGGGATCAATTCGTTACCTCTTGGGGAGATCAGCACGAATGTACACACATAAACACATCTGAGAACCTCTGCGTCTATACGAATCACCCTTCCCTGCTTTAAAATAACCTGTCAGCCTCCTCTTGATCCTAATTGCTGCCACACATTGAGTTTATATCACAGACATAAATATATATTTGTAATCTCCAGGACGTCCTCCTTGCCAGCTGATAAATTCAAAGACGCGTAGATCACCCTTTGGGTGTCACCTGCTGTCGCTTGACCTTTACGAAAGAATAAACTGCAGCCACTGCTCCGCTTAATTTTGCACATGCTGATGTTATGCCACCATAGTATTTGAGCACATGGTTTTACGCACGGTTTACATCCTTCAGGCTGTGGGTGGGGAGTCAGGGAGCGGGGCTTGGTGAGGTGGTGATGCTGGAAAAGCATTTTGAAGGGCGGGAGAAATACATGGAGAACGGTGCTACTTCTGTACATCTGACAGCTCTCTCAATGGGGGGTTTCACAGAACTCAAGGTGAGAAAATCTCTCTTGATTCCCTCCAGCAACCCTCAGGTAAGTTATCCCATCCCATCCCACCTCACCCTGTCTTCACCTATCCCACCTTTTCTTGTCCCATCTTGCCTCATCCTGTTTAGTCTTATCTCATCTCATCATCTCATCTCATCCCAGACTATCTCAACCCATCCCATCCTGTCTTGACCTATCCCATCCCATCGTTTTTTGTCCCATCTTGCCTTATCCTGTTTAGTCTTGTCTCATCCTATCCCATCCCAATCCACAGATTCCTTCCTTACTATCCTGTTTTCCAGGCCCCTGATGATCCTTTTATCCTGCAAGTGCTGCCCTAGGTGTAGGGGACTCTGATTTTCAGGAGGAAGAGGGCAGTAGCTCCTCATCCATCCCCCCTCATTTCCTTGGAGCAAAGCAAGCAAGGACAGAAAAATCAGCACATGAAGCAATGCAGGCGGGCAGAAGCTGCAGGTCAGGGTCTCACCCAGCACAGAGCAGTCCAGTTTGATCCCAGCAGCATCCGTCCTCACCTTCTCAGCTGCGTCTTGGAGGAGATCAATAACAGAGAAGCAGGAGGCCAGTTTACCAATACGGTCTGGATGCAAAAGCCGAAGGCAACCTAAATATTGACCACGATGCTCATGAAGCACTGAGAAACTGCAACTTTATGGACCCCGGCAGCTGCTACATCCCCAACTCTCCCTGGCTGCAAACCATGATAATGAGGGAGCTGGTGCGCTCCCGTTCTGAATTTTGTTCTGTTTAATGAGCCTGTGTGTGTGTATGTGAGTGTATTCACATGCCTCTCCTGCTAATTGCTCTTTAATCGCCCCAAATATGGCACCGATGCAGCCTTCAAAGTGTTGGTCCAGGATGGGCTGGATTTGGTCCAGGACGAGCTGATGGGCAGTGGTGGAGCAGCAGCAGCTGGATCCAGTTTGGATGGAGACACATTTAGGGTTGCATCTACCTCCCCCAGACCCCTAAGCAACACCTCTTTTTGCTTATTTTTCACTAAATCAATATATCAGCTCAAATGCCAAAGCCCAAAAGTCATCTGCTCCATCACAAGCAGTATTTTGAAGGAATCTACTGAATTTAAGGCCATTTTTACCCCAGTTCACCCAGCAAGAGAAGAGCTGCAGCCTTTCCCATTCTATGTCCCTGCTGTATTCTCTTCTCAACAACCAGACCCGGTGTGAATGAGGGTTAGTTCCCTGCAGAGCTTTGCCAGCTTCTGCCAGCTGGTGGTTTGGCCCGTGGTGGGTTTAATGATCTCTTTTGTCCATCAGATTTTACAACTAATTATTATTACCAAAAAAGAAATACCCACAAGTTATAATACGCAGCTGAATGGGAACGATTTGCAGCTCCTTTTAGTATAGTGGATTTTTTAATAGCCCCTCCTTAAAAGACAAGCAGAGGAAGGGGGGAAAGTGTTTAAAACACGAATAAATAGTCTGTCTGGTGAAGGTGATGGTTTCAAAAGGGGACAAAGACCCATGGGAGCCATCTGCCCAGTGGCCACCTGCCTTGCCACTCACCCCAACGCCTTTACCAGCAACAAGAGATCTCAGAGGAAAGCTGGGCTTCATTAGAGCTGTCCTACCAACCCTAAACGTTGTTTCTCCCCTTGCACAGATGTTTTCGCCATCATTCACTCCTTGCTTCATCTTTGAGTCCAGCAGAAAACGACATAAAGCTTCTCTCTGCCCTATGCACATGCAACAGGTGCCGCAGCCTTATGCCCAAGGCAAGAGATGATGCCTTGGCTGCTCCAGCAACTTTCTCACCACCTTCTTAAGGTCCATTTTGAGTTTTACAACCTCCAAACTACATCTTTCGGAGTAAGGATTAACCCTCCATGCTAATGCTGGAGGGCAGGGGATGGGGATGCCCAACACGTAGATGATGCAGGAGGGTGGGGATGAAGAGGGATTTGCAGAGCTGCTCCCACTGAGGAAAACCTCTTGACTTCTGGTGACTTCTTCAGATGAAAAAAAAAGCAAACAAGGAAAATATTTGCAATTTGCATCTGCTCAGGAAAGATGGGTTTGTCTTTATTGTCTGCACTCATTAAAGATCCTGGCAAGAGAAGAAATCCTGACATGAGTGATTGGAAACTCAGTTGATGGAAGAGTGAAAGGAAAAGGGTGGGTTTTTTTTTCCCTCTCCTCTGCTGAAGACAGCAGGTATCGGGGAAGGATTGACTTAACACTATCCATCAGGAAAAGACTTTCCATCAAAAAGTGAGCAAGAAAAATAGCACCTGGGGGAAAAAAGCAAGAAGCCTGCAAGGAGAACACCCCCCCTTAGAGCTGCAAACCCTCCTTGGAGGTCGGCAAGGACTTTATGGGGAAGGACTTAGTGGTGCAGGAGGGACCATCGCTTGCACGGCTGGAGAAGAGCTCCAAGGAAGGCAGTGGGGGAAGGTAATCAGAAATTAAGCATTAAAAAAAGAGTTGAAGTGGGCGAAGGGGGGTTGAAAGAAAAGAGGGCCCCCCTGGAGTGTTTTGGGAAGAGATGCTCTTCATGTGGGATGAAAGGAGGGGGCTGTCAGAGCTGTGCTGGAGGGGGGGTCTGGCTGTGAACAAGAGGATATGTCTCGCTCAGTGGCTCTTTGAAGATTTGTCTGGTCACTAAGAGCTTGGAAAATGATGCTGTTGGCTCAGTGGGTCTGCTTTGGCCCTGGGAACAAGTATCTTGGGCGATTGCCATGGAAATATTCTCATTTTAGCTCAAAGCTGGGGTCCAGCTGCCCAGTGATGCAGAGAAAGCCCCAAACAATGGGGGCTCTGACCACCTGTCTTTGAAAAATCCTCACTCAGGTGCCCCTCAAAGGGTGGAGCTGGAGTGGTTTGGGGTGAGAAAAGCTGCAGCATTGTAGAAACTACTGCAAAGAGCTGACACGGCCCAGTGGGGATGGAGAGGCAGATTTTTCCCAGGATCCCAGAGGAGACCTTGCAGAATTTGTTGCAAGCCAGGAAAGCATAGAAAAGTTGATGGAGTGAGGCTGAATTTGAAGGCAAGGATATGCCCTGCAAGGACAATGAGATTTGTTACCAACCCTTACTATCACTCTCCTGTTTTTCTTCGGAGCTTTCTCCGGTTTAATCAGTTCCTGGGACTAATTGGCTTTGCTATCACCCAGCTACTCAGCAAGGAGGACACTCCGAGGGTCCCCTGGAAGGACACAGCTCAACTGCATCCAGCCCTGATGTTTCACCCTTCTCGGGTCCCATCACAATTTGCACAAAACCAGCCGCGGCATTTGCATTATGCAAATTTGGCATATGCAGATCAGCCCTTCCGAAAATAATATGCAATCAGGCAATTAACAGCTGCCTTGTCTTTAACTCACAGGTAGTCACAATTCCTGTAACTCTTAATTTTGGATTGCCCAGCTTCGCAACCTTAATAATTCCTTTTTAACTCCCTGGTAGCTTTTTTAAGATGGATTTTCTCCTGATTTTCCTGCCCCAAGCCCTCTCTGCCACCCATCGGTTGCCTCTCCGGGGAGGATGACAGCGGGATGCTTTACTCACAGCAGATTGTGGAGCCAGGAATTTTACTTATATCCAGTAAAACACACACATCCGATTAAACTCATAATCCTATAAACCTGCCAGCAATCAACCACACTTTTAAAAATCAAGACCGACAGGTACTTTAAATCAATATGTCCAGGTAACAACTTGTAGTTTGCAGGATCTTCTGACACTGCAAGAGCAGCTCCGGCACTGAAAGAGCAAATATTCCAGGTTGTGGGTTGTTTTCATGGGTTTTTCCCCCTTTTAGCTTCACCTGAGAAGATTCCTGAGTCGTGAGTGATGATGGGACTGAGGAGAATCAGGAGGGGTTTGGGTCTCTTTAAAAATCACATCCCATGTTATAAGACTTCACCACTCCTTGGCTTCTTTCCCTTGGAGATATTGGGTGGGGGGACCAATGGTTTGGGATAGATTTTCATTATCCAGATTTTTTTCTGAAAGGAAAAAAACAGAGGTTTTAATTTATGACCCGCTTTCTGATAACAGCTAAGGGCTCTGCCAAATTCAGAAACCTTTTCTATCAAAGCGCTTCACAACGTGAGGGGATGGGGGTGTGATTGATGTCAAGGAGCATCATTGCCACTCATCACCCCGCCGGCAGTGCTGGGAATAGAAGAGTCACCGGTTTTGTGGCCATTCATCAGGTCACCATGGATAAATTGATGGCTTGCTTTGTTTCTGGGGTGATTTCACCTCGAAGAAGTCCAGCTTGCTGCCTTCTGATGGCGATGCCTCCTTGGGGCTCTGCAGACCCATGTTTGCTTGCAAGGAGCACGATAAAAAAAAAAAAAGGAAAAGGTTTTAGTGTAATCTCCAGGGCTGCCACTGCCAGATTAATGTGGTCCATCAAACCTGGAGGGGTGAGTAACAAAACACCAGCGTCCAGCTCCCAGCCCATCCGCAGGTCCCAGCTTCTAGGGAAAAAAAAATGTGTTGTGGGTGAGACAATTCATCGAGCGCCTCTTTGGCTCTGTCTCTACACGATGCACCTTGAACTTGCTCAAAATACCTTGGAAATGATGTTTTCCCCTTCATTGCCGAGGTCGCCGTGGCCAGGCTGGCAGGCAGCGCAATTCCCATATTCTGCCTACCTGTGTCTATGTTAAAGCATGTGTCATTCAGTGCTAAAAATGGTGGGTTTTGCCAGAAAGGAATGATGGAGATCAGGAAAATGAGGGCCAGATGGACTTTTACACCTCACATGCTCCCAGCAGCTCAATCTGGGCCACTCAAAACCCCACTGAAGCCACAAACAAGCTTTCCAGCAACACCAGCATCTTCGCTGGGAGCTTAAATGCCACGCGTGCAGCAGCAGGGAGTATTTTAAGCATATTTAAAGGTGCTTTGAAGAGTTTTATTGGGGCTATTCTTTTTGTATCCCTTCACCTGTAAAACCAGGTGCTTCCTTTTTCAGAGTCCAAATGCAATAAACGTGGCTGTAGTTGTAAAAAAATCTCTTAGGCTGACCTGGAATAGCTTTTCTAGACCTCGGAAAGTGGATATTGAGCCTTGTAGCTTGCCAGGAGCGAGCTGCTTAACCAGACGAGGAACCAGCACGTGCCCCAACCCAATGGATGGCACAGGCCCTTTTCTCTTTTTTTTTCAAGTCCTTTCCAGCAATAAACCGTAAGCTTGAAATTAATGACCACTTCATGGAGAGAAAATGTAGCCATTGACCTGGGACTGAACTTCAGCCATTCGAGGCGAAGCATTTGCTCCTGTTCAAATGTTCATTTTCAGGAGTCGTGGAACAAAACCTTGATCTGCTGAATGCAAAATGTTTCTAATGCCGTCAAGCTGCTTTCATCTCTCATCCTCGAAAGTTCATTTTGTGGAGAACGTCCAACAAGTTTTCACTAATTTAATACCGAAAGGCAGCCAAAGAAATCTCCAGTGCAATTTTCCCGCGTGGCTACAGCTCCAAAATATTATTAAGTCAGTGGAATAATGATCCAAAATATTATTAAGTCAGTGAAATAATGATCCAAGTGACATCCAAGTCAAGGATCCCAGGATCTGCATCCTGAGACCCATGATCTCAGCATCTCTCTGGTTATAGAAAAAGCAATTTTCTCTTTTCACAGGCTATTGGTACCTGGTCAAAGCATCAGCCCAGTGCAGAGTACATGGGAAATGACTCTCATATTCATCCCAGGTGAGCAAGTGGCAGAAATCCACCTCCTGTACGCCCCTATAAAATATTGTATTCACAATAGGCATCATGAAGAGGATCCACCTCATCTGGCGCATTTAATCAGCTGCAGACCTGGAGTTAAGGGGAAAAAAAATAAATCTGTCATTTAAGGAGTTCTGTTTCCTCTCTTGGTGAAAAGGATTATTCAAAAATGTTTTAAATCAAAGTCCAAGAGTTTGTTGTTGGTTTTCAAACGATGCTGAGTCTTTCTGGTGTGGCTTTTTTTGGATCTTCCTGCTGAGTGTTGATTCCAAAGTTGAGTCCCAAACCTCTTTGGGGGTTAGAGGCAGATCTAAGCCAGATTGCTTGGAAAAAAATGGGGTTTGGGGGACAGGAAAATAATTTCTTTTTAATCTCAGCACCCAGGGCTGCATGGAAAGCATCTCATGGGCTGGAGAGGTGGTCTTAGCACAGCACAATTTTGGTGACAATATTGGGCTGCTCCCATCAGTTGCAGGGGATGCATCCGGTTTGAAAAGAAAGGATGCTGAAAAAGTGGCAGGAGTGCAAAGAAAGGCCCAGAAATAACCCAAGGGCCAGAGAAAAAGCCCTACAGAGGGAGAGTTAAAGAGCTTCACCTCTTTATCTTATCAAGAAGAAGAATGAGAGTGACTTGATTCCAGCACACAAGTACCTTCTTGGGGAGAAAATGCCGGGCACAGCAAAACCTCTTTAATTTATCAGCCAAAGGCACAACAAGAAGCAAAACTGGAAGAAGAAGTCAAATCCATTCATATTAAAACTTAGGTACTGGCTTTTATGTATTTTTTTTATTTTTTTCCCATCATCCTGAATGATGAACCATTAAAACAAACCACCAGCAAAACGGCACACCCCGCTCCAGTGCCACAGCAGTCGGTCCAGGCTTGGTGGGGATCAGCAAAGGCAGAATATTGGGGTTTATGGAACATCTCTCCTATGAGGACCAGCTGAAAGAGTTGGGCTTGTTCAGCCTAGAGAAGAGAAGGCTCCGGGGAGACCTTCTTGTGGCCTTCCAGTATCTGAAGGGCACCTACAAGAAAGCTGGGGAGGGACTTTTTACAAAGGCCTGTAGTGACAGGATGAGGGGAGATGGTTTGAAAATGGAAGAGGGGAGATTTAGATTGGAAATTAGGAGGAAATTCTTCACTGTGAGGGTGGTGAGACAGTGGCACAGGTTGCCCAGGGAAGCTGTGGATACTCCATCCCTGGAGAGGTGTTCAAGACCAAGTTGGATGGGGCTTGGAGCAACTTGGTCTAGTGGGAGATATCCCTGCCATGGGAGGGGGTTGGAAGTAGATGATCTGGAAGGTCCCTTCCAACCCAAACCATTCTAGGATTCTATGATTCTGTGATTCTAGGATTGATTCTATGATTCCATGATTCTATGATTCTAGGACTCATTCTATGATTCTATGATTCTAGGACTGATTCTATGATTCTATAACTCAGAGGGCTGCAGGTATTTCCAAGCCCTGCCCAAGTCCTCCACCCTCGGAGCCCTCTTCCAGACGGCAAAGTCTGAAACTTCCCAGCCCCTCGCTCTCATCGCAGCCCGCAGATGCATCCGATCCACGCTGCAGATAATGACAGAAAATTACAGTGTAATAAGATAATGGGATTTATTTATAGAATTTGCTTTCCAATCACGCCCACATGATATATGTATCCACACACGCGCGCTCGCACACACGCACACACACGGCACTTGCTATGTATGTTTATTAGCATAAGTGGTTGGCTTTGTGGAAGCAAAATGCCACCTGGGGGATGTCGAGATGTTCCCGAGTGGTTCAATACCAGCGAGAAGGGTGCTGGCACATCACAAATAGTCCCCTCATCATCATAACAATGACACCATATTTCCACCACTCTTTTATCTCAAAGCACTTGAAAAAAAAAAAAAGGAAGGAAAAAAATATAAAATAAATGTAAACTGCTACACAACCCCCAGCATATGCAGAGATGAGAATTGAAATGCAATGACAGACTTAACCAGAGACAAATCCCGTCTCCAATAGAAACAAGCCAAGGGAAATTTAAGGAGACAGCATGTAATTAGCTGGGGATGGTCAGCACAGCAAGGCTCTTAACGAGCTTTTTCCCCGCAGGGCCCTGTTAAGTTTAAGAACACTGAGGTGCAGCAGGTCGATGGGTCTCCAAATCCCAAACTGGCGTGAAGAAGCCCAGCAAGTGCAAACTGAAGGTGATGAAGCACCACAACTACTGAATTAAGGTGGCTGTTCTACCTCTTGCTGGAGTCCCACCTTGGTTTCCCAATGTTGTGGTTTACCATTCAAACAACATCACGGGGCTGTGAAAGCTTTGGGATTCATGGCCTTGGAGGATTTATCCTCTTGACATGAGGCCACTGGGTTTTATTAATTCTTTCTTAATTCCTACAGCAATCTGTGTCCCAAGATCCAACCACAGGGTGAGGACAGAAGTTGTTAACCAAGAGGCGAATGGGCCAATCGCCCTTCGCAAAATAACTCTGTGCCCTAACGAAGTATCACCCATGGACACAGGGATGTTTGCAGGTGAAATGACTGAATGTCCACATCTTTGGGTTGCTGCTGCTCCAAGCACCCCCATCACGCCGCTCACCCAGCAGCCAGCCTGCTGCCAGGGGCCACCAACAGCCAGCTGGTACCAGCTTTCTGGGTCAAATACCAACTTTTGGGGGGAGGAAATATATTTTCAACCCCTGCAGCCTTAATTTTTCCCATATGCTTCACTATCTCTGCGTCACAACAGGATCGTACTGCCCATCCATGCTGTCTGATTAACCCAGGGACAAGCAAGAGGTGACCATTCCAGGCCACGTGTTAAACCTGCCCTGCCGAGCATGGAGGGGAGTCTCTCCCTTCATCTGCAGCAAGGTGCAATTATTTTCTGAGGGCTGCTGAGCATCTCCACTGAGCTGGCTTCTCTGGGGAAGATCAAAGCCAACCTCTGATCAGGAGAGCTGAGCAAGACCCTTCACTGTGCGGGAGAACAAGGAGGAGAGAAAAAAAAGGGGGGAGGAAGGGGAAGTTTTTCATGATTGAGGCTGGATAAACCCTGAACAAACCCTGTTGTGGTTAATGTTGCACCACTAACAACTCCATCATGGCATGGTGGGGCTTTCACAGCCCACCAAGGAGCTGCTTTATGCTGATGGCTTTGGGTGGGCAACGTAGGGCTGGTCGTACCTTGCTGAGCTCAGCCAGCCCCTTGTTCTCCAGCATCCATAGCCCACCCCAGCTCAGCTCTGCCAGTGGGGCAACCAAGGCTCTGAGGGCTTTTTTTGGAAATGCAAAGGACCAGGAGGACTCAGATCATCTTTTATAGATGTTGTTGCCTCCGGCAAAAAAGTCAAAGCAAACTCCAGCACTTCACTACTTTGATTTCAGCACTTTTAACCAGAGAGGAGAGAAGGGCCCAAGCCAGACCCCAACCCTGCAAGCACCAGAGCCGAGGTGGATGCTCAAGCATGTCCCACCACCACATTCCCTCCTGTCAACCACCCAGCAGCAAAAAACCTTATCAACAACATCGATTTGGGGGCTCTTCCCAAGCTGCGGGGAAGGGAGGGGAGAAGGTGCAGGACTGGCAGAGGTTCCCTTTCCCTTAAAATTTAGTTGTGCTCTATATTCAAATGGCAGTTTAATGAGCCTTTCCCTATTTCCAGCAACTTTATCACATCATTAAAGCGTAGAAATGAATAATACATCTAGCAGTTGGATTAAGCTGAACTCCAGACCCGATGCAGCTTCAAACGGAGGAGGGAAGAGAGGTGGATGGAGGACGGGGCGCTGGGGAGAAGGTGGAGATGGCTCAGCTCTGACGTGTCAAACCATGCACGGGAGTAGCTGTTGGTCCTTCCCAGCCAGCCAAAAAACTCCTGCCATTTTAACTCAGTGATGAACAGCAGCTGCTCTTACCCCAAGCAACTTTCCTCCTTTCCTCTCTGGCCTGCAGAAATAAAGGAATAAATGTATTTTCTTTTTAATTGTTTTAATATTATTTTTAATTACCGCTTCCAGCAAATCCATCCATTGGGCAAGGCGCTGAGCCCAGGGCAGATGCAGGCTCCATCAGTGCCTCCATCCCTAGCCCGGCTCCATCTCTTCCCATCCTTAGAAATGAAGCAAATTGGATAAAAAAGCCTGATCTGGGTCCTTTGCACCTCAGCAAGCACTGGGTCAGGTCTTGGCCAAATCACCCCATTATGTCTGCACAGATGGATGGGCAGATGGAGGTGGTCTTGGGGGCAGGATCTGTCCCCAAGGCACCCAGGGGTGTCCTGCACCCCAAGGTGGCCTCAACATGGGCTCAGCACCTCAAGGCAAGAAAACAACCTCATTTATTAGAATGAAAGCTCATTTAAAACAGGAGAAAGTGGCAAAAAGAGAAAGCAAGAGGCCAAAACAAACCATCTTTGGTTCAGGATGTGAGCGTATTCTCCCCAAGGGAAAAAATAAGCAATTAATGCTGGGAAGTTTCATAGATTTTGTTGTTTGGGGCTTTTTTATGAATAAAGTGTACTCATCAAAACTGGTCTTTATATGTTGTTTTGGGGGTTTTTTACCTATTGTTTGTGGGCATTGATTTATTTTTCTCTTATTCTTTCTGATTGTTGTATTTCGAATGGTGCTTACTGATGTGAAAAAAGCCATCTTGTGTTCCTGATAAGTCTGGAGATAACTGCAGAGGTCAAGGAACAAATAGGGAAAGAGAAGAGAGGAGGGAAAAAAGTTTCAGCATCTTCAGCTCCATCCTCACTCCCCTCTAAACCTGCAGAAAAATAGCATCGAGTTGCCCAGAATGGTTAATTAGATGGATTTCCCTCGGGACCATACCAGAGGAAGAAAGGAAGGAAACAATTTAACTGTATTTCCTTGTTATCTGATCTCAGCCATTTTAATTTGTGCTCTCTTTGAGGCTTCTTTTATTTTTTTTTTTCTTTTTTTTCTTGGTGTTCATCTTCTCCTGTCGTGTGTGTGTTCAGCTGAGTAATGGATGACATTGCAAGAAAATGGGAGGTTTTTCTTGTCCAGCCCAATAACCACTTCCAAGGTCGCACGTGATGGAGGGAGACAGTGCTTTCAAGGTGAGGCAGAAAGGAGGAGAGAAACTCTTCTCTTATCAAATCTTAATAAAATAAATTTGCCACCGTATTCCCATCACGAGCCAAGAACAGCCTCATCCTTTCCCATTTTTTTCCCCTTCAACAACACTAAAGCTGATCCTAAGCAACCACCCAAGGGAACCAAAAAAGTAATTGCTCGGGAAGAGATCAGTCTTTAAGGGGAGGTTGGAGAGAACTGCATCGGAGAGCCAGGGATGCAAGGGGCATACGGGGCGGCCGAGAAATAGCTGAACCCAGAAGCAGCGACTCCCTGAAGCTGGAGGAATGCTCCTTAATTGGTTTCAGGGGTTATTTTTTCATAGTATTCCAAAGAAGCTACTTGGCAAAATTGCTATTAATTAGGCCTGCCTTTGTTTGAGCAATGAAGGGGCCGTTTCACTTATGGGAGAGCCTAAACGAGGTCAAAGCAAAGCAAAGCCACCCTAAGCTTAATTGTTAAAGCAGTTTGATGCTCTGAATCTGGCCTCCAGAGCTGCCTTTATTTGCCAGACCAAGAGAGAGGTCTCCACATTCTAAATCTACCCAGGGAAGAAGAAATAAGGGTGGTAACAAAGCTTTCAGTGGCAGAAACAAGGCGGCGGCAGGAGCTGCCCAGGAGGAATCGCAGGCAGCCAAAGCCTCGCCAGCGTGAGGACAACATTACGGTGCCAATCCAGAGTGAAACGGAGCCCTGCAGCACTAATTAAAAGGGCCGCTGTAGCTAATGATCTGCCCAGTGCTAATTAACTTCAAAATGTGGCGGCTCAATACGCTTTCTGCTCCATTGCTGGGTTTGCTTCTGTTCGTGCGTGCAAGTGCCTTCTCCAGGCTCCTCCTCGGGTCGACATTTTTCCCAAGACATCCCCGGGAAGATCTCCCGAGCAGGAATAACTAAATCTTCGCAAACCTCAGAGATCTCTCCTCCTCCTTCTCCTCTCCCCTTTCATTACTTTTATTTTTCATTTGCCCAATTCTGGTTTTAAGTCTGAGAAATTGGGGGCTTATAATAGAAGTGACTTCTCAGCCGTATTTATAGCATTGCACCAGCATGACACTCGCATGAGGTTCAGGTAGCACGATAATTTAAATTTGGCTCAGGGAGGTAGTGAGGATTCTTTGGGAGCCGATTTTCCCCACTTTCCCCCCAAGCTGGCTACGGATCTATGCACTGAACCTCTCATGTGCTGCTTTGATGGGGTGATTTTGTGTGCAGGAAGGAATGCTCCTTAAGCATCCCAGCTTTGTGTTGAAAATCAGGTTTCCACACTGGTGTCAAGTGGAGAAACCACCAGCTTTAGGTATCGAGTTGGGGTTCTTTTTAAAATTTGACTGCTTGTCATAAATGAGGGGCAGTTGCAAAAGGTAGAAAAAGGTTTCCCTGTCCAAAAAACTAACTTGTGAGGTCTCCATCCTTTGCTGTATCAGCCCAATCCAATCCCATTCCCTCTTCCTTAGAGAAATACAGTATTACAGAAGCGTGACTGGCAGCCAGCCTTTGCCATCTGCTCTGGCCCCTCATTATGGATTCACAACAAACATATGTGACAATTAGATCCGTAAAAACATCTCGTGGATCATATGCGATTGAAACACGGGCATATGCTCTCTGCCCAATAAATCCCACGTCTGAGCTGGGTTTGCTCCTGAAGAAGTCACCGAGGAAGAAGGACGAGATGTTCTCCTCACCTACGCTCACACATCGGAGGGAAGGTTTGGAAGAGAAATCCTGCTCTGCTAGAGGAGAAGGAAATAAATGATGGTGAGTGAGGATGCTTGGAGGTATCTTGGGCTTTATGAGGAGCTGAATACTTTCAGTGGTGAATTCCCTAAGGCCAAAAAGTACAGGCTGGGCTTGATAAGCCAAAAACTGCACAGAAGCTTATCTCAGATGAGTGCCCCGAGGTTTGCACAAGGTCTCTGCATCTCCTCCGTTGAAGAAGCACCTCTGCGCAAGCACCGCTGGTTGCAGGAGTGATTATGATGATAACTGCTCTCAGTATCCGTAATTGAATTGCTGTTCAAAAAGGAGCAGCTCAGAGGGAGGACAACAGGAATAATAGTTACCAAGTCCTCAGCAGCCCCTGTAGACAGGCAGCGTTGGTGCTGGGAGCATCGCTGTTTCATTGGTGGGACATCCCCAAGGAGCAGAACTTCAGCCTGTGCGACTGGAACTCCTTGATGCTTCAAACCCCTCGCAATCCACCACAAAATTATCATGGATGAGGCAAAAATCATCCTCGGAGCCTGGAAAGCCAACTACCAAGTCTCCAAGCTCCAGCTGCTCTTCAGCCTTTGGAAGAAGTCACTCCGTGTCATCTCATGATGCTCAATGAATTCCTAAGACCTAGAAAAATCCACTTTTTTTCCTGTATTTCTACTGCTAGACTTACTCCTTCTCTCAGCAAAATTAAAAATCCTCCTTTGCCTTCCTTCTAATAAGTAGGAAGGGGAGAGTCCCCCCCAGAGCTGGTGTGCCTATAAATAGCTCCTTGTGTTTACCCAAATTGCCATTTCATTGCCATCACCTGGCTTTGTCGTAGCAATAAATTGGGTGTGTGGTGTCTGCACATGAGCTTCTTTTAAGTTCTGTGGTGAAGGAGGCCTCTGATACCTTTTTTTTTGCTCCTGAGTTCCCTTCTGCCCCAGAAAAGGGATATGCTGTGAGGTTGTCACTCCAGAGGAAAGTGATGCCATGGCGCTGGAAGGCTTTCAGTGGTTAGTTTTCATTTAAAAGTTTAAATCATCACATCCCTGGAAGATATTCCTGGGATGAATCCAAAGCGGAGGCTTTGCTGGGGATCCTGGATATCAGCAGCTCACTGGAAGGAGAAATGGCTGCTCCATCCAGGCTGGAGGAACGTTGGAAATCTCAAGCCGATGGGTAAATACACAAGCTCATTGGTATTTCAGGAAGAGATTTCCTTCTTTCCTGAAGATGAAAACAAAGAAGAATGAATACAACTGGTCATCCACAATCTCTAATCTCTATGGAAATAGAGATCGGTCCTCTGCGATCTTGTTCTCTATAGAAATGCAAACAAGATGAGTTTTAATTTCATGAAGGCACAAAGTTGAAGGATGAAAATAAAAGGGAAGCCTTGAAAAAACCCAACCTTGAGGGTTGGGACACATCAACAAGGAGCTGGCATGGTTGAGTAGCCCGACACGACAGGAGCATTGGGCCCTTACTAGGTGTGATGGGTGTACAGGGATTTGCCATGCCAGGCTTGTCACTAGTGCTGGGAAGAGCCTCCACGAAGGAAGAGAGAAGATGCCTTAATGCTGGTTGGGCAACGGAGGGTGGAAGGAGATGCTGCTCCTCAGGCTCCTCCAATTAATAAAAGAACCCAAATTGCTGGCAGCAAAGAACCCTGAGAAGATTTTCCTACACACACTACACCCCCCTGGGGCTTTGTCCTTCTTCACTGTCAGTGATTGAAACTTTCGATCACAACCCAAATCTGGTAGGTCTCTGCTGAAAACCACCCGGGGCTGTATACAGAGGAGGAAAATTCAGTTTTTTCAACCAGAACTTTTTGAAACTCAATTGTTTGTTTGTTTTTTTCTTTTCTGGAAAAAAACAAACAAACAAACAAACCCTTTTAATGGAAATAATTTATTATTCAGGTTTTCTTATGAAAAATCAAGGATTTTCTTTTTTTTTTTTTTTCTAGGAAAGCTTCTCTTTCTTTCATTGTTGAATTAAGTCCTCTGCTGGAAAAAGTTTTGATTCCCTGTGAAATGTGGGCATTATTTTCATTATTATTATTATTTATTTTTTTTTTTTAAATTCATATTATTTTTCCCTCTGAATGGGGAAACTGAGGCAAGAGGATGTTTCTCCCTTCACTTATGCAGAGGATGAAGAGCCTGTGCTGTACCAAGAGCTGCATCTCCCCAGCACCATGAGAAGCACACGATGTTAAAGGGGTTTCAAAAACGCTCCTTTTCAGGGTATAATATCTGCGTAGCATCCAGAGGAGCCATGAACATATGGATTAAACACTGGACAATATTGTGCCCAACCAACTGCTGCTCCCTGAGTGTCATGTACCCAAACAGGGACAAGGCTCCAGAAATGATCTTCCCACCACCCCCCTTCCACCCCTCCTTGCCACTCCCTTTCCCCTTTCCCCATCCCTCAGCTCTCCCAGCTAAATATTACCCAAGGAAAAGGCTGAAGAAGTAAAAACAAAGTCACTGGACTCTGAGAGACAGATCATGGGAACCGAGGAGATAAATCCTGAGCATACAGCCTGCATGGGGAGAGAAAGACAAATACTGAAATAAATATGAAAAGAAGACAAGTTTGGGCTAGAGGGAGCCGGTGAAGCCAGGAAGAGAGAGGAAATTGCACTAAAATAGACGAGGTTTCCTGGAGACAAAGGTAAAATTGGGAAAAACGAGATCTAAACTGAAGGGGGATAAATCACGAGGGCAGCAACGTCTGAAAATTATTGGGAATGAAGCCTTCGCCGTAAGTGAGACATCCCCTGCAAGACAGATCTGTTGTGAGCAGCAAACACAGCTACGGGGACAAAGGCAAAGCTGGAGTCGGGGAGACAAATTTATTGAGTGACCCCGATTTGTCCGCTTCTTCTAAAGGGACTTCTGCAGCCATGTCCCCAGGTGGTCTGGCCTTTAGGAAGCTCCTCCTGCTCAGTTTTAGAAATACGTCCCCTAAAAACCAGCATCAGGGGAGGAAAACTATACGGGGAGCAGGTATTTTGGCACTGGGAACTGCAATGACATAAAATTAAAAAAATAAATTAAAAAAAACATTCAGGAAATGTGTGTTCAGCCTGCAGCTCCCTTCTCTAGAGTAGGGTTCAACCATGCAGATGGAGCCAACCCATTTTGCCAAAGGTTTTCAGCAGAAATCTTTCTTTCTACAGCTTCTTCCCAAGGAAAAAAAAACAGTTCCCCCTCCCAAACTGCCCTCAAAGCCACTAAATCCTCCATGGAGGGACCATGCTGGACCACGAGCGAGTGCTGTGGTGGGGCACCTCTTCAGCCCCATGACTCCAGAAGACCAGCAATATTTTTAAACCCTGGGTTCCTCTCTTGCTCTTTATCTAGGTGACACTGCACAGATAAATAATCCTAATTTGAGATCACAACACGCTTTCGGCTCCTGGGTTGCACTGTGAGCAAGGAAAGCTCTCCCCAGGCTGTAGGAAAGCAGCATGGGATCTTTTTTTTTTCCTTTGTGCCAGGCAAAGCTGTAACATAAAACCTACAGCTTGTTATACACTTTTTTTCTTTTCCTCATGCCTCCCCCACTTTGCTTTGGCAAGAAACTGAGTTTTCAGTCAGGAAGAGCATGTGCCATGCCACACACCCCCCTAAATTTCCACCAGGAAAGCAGAAATCTGCACACCAACACATAAAGTCTTGGCAGATCGGTCTTATTGGGGGGGGAGATATTAAAAAGCCAATGGTTTCTGTAGAGAAAACACTCTGTTTTCCCTAAAAATATCAACTTACCGCTTGCTCATAAACCTATTGCAACATCTTTACTCATTTGCGGCTGTTTGGGGCTGGGCCTCAATGCGGTTGGTGGTGGAAGCATGGAAATCTAGGGCATTTGGAGGGGGGGTTTGAAGCTGGTCTATGTGGGAACAGCAGGGTCCCCTTAGGTAGGGCTTGCTGTCCCCAAAGGCTTGGGGACAGCTTACGGTTGGTGTGTCCCCTCCAGGCAGCATCAAGGTTGCCCAACACCGGGGTTTCCCAGATCCCTAAAGATTTTCTGAAGGAATTTGCTCTGGAACTGAGCACAGAGGGGAAAATGCATGAGCTGAAAGAAAGACGAGACACAACAGCTGGTGTCAAAGCTCAGCTCATGTATCCATCCAGCAGGTCCCACTGATGTGGCCTCATGTTTGCACATCCCACATCTGCTTCCTCGTGCCTGGCTCTTTATACACCCTGTGCTCGCTGCTCTCCGGCCTTTCCCCTCTCTTCCTCTCTCTGATTTATGTAATTTGAAGTCCTGGTTGGGAGCTGATATTATGACACGTCCAGACTTCAAAATAAACCTCCCTCTTGATACTGGGTTATTTTATTGGGTGCATCAAGGCTGAAAACAACCTCATTCATCTTAAGAAATGTATTTTCCCATTTGCTGTATAAATACATACATGTTTCCTTGCATTATTCACCTAGGCACGGCAGATAGATGAGCAGCAACAACAGCACCACATTTTTATTTCTCATTCTGTAACAGAAAAGGCACCGAGGAGGTTTGTGGCAGGAGCTCGGCAGTGTGGAAAAATCAGCTGGGGCAAAGGTGGGGAGAAAAAGAAATGGAGAGGAGATATTCCACTCCCAGCCATCGTCATCCAGGGATGGGGACAAGATCTGGCCTTCAGGGTCCTCATCGAGGTCAGAGAGATGGGCTGGAACCACAGGAATTAGAGGCAGAGAAAAAACCAAAGGACAGATGAAAAATAAGACAAGGAGAAAAAAAAATCGGCAAAGAAG
>VZZY01024048.1:115589-147207 GCA_013400335.1 Eurystomus gularis | reverse complement strand
TTTTTTTTTTTTTTTGTCCATGGGGGTCTGAATAAAATAGCTAACAGGTTCCAGAGGGATGTATCCTGTTAATTCCACTCATGATAAAGGTCTTTTAAAATGCCACTGATGCCTGAAGCGCTGATGAGTTTCCAGGTTTGCTGATTTGCGGACCATGGGCAGGGCTCCCACCGGAGCCCATTAGATGGCCTATAGATAGGCGGCTGGATGCACAGGCATGATATGCATATACGCCAGTCAAAAGCCCAGAAGCATTACTAAGCAATCCCGTGCATTTCCCATCTCCTCCAACAAGGCCGAGGCGAGGGGCAGCTTTCTGACAACCACAGCAGATCAGCTCCTGGGCTTTTTTTCACGCCACGTTCATTATTTCAGCGTGCAGCTCAAAGCTGAGGAGGAAGAACAGGGGGCTGAATGAGTTTCTTCATGTCATCACAATACATCTTGCACCCTCTTCTCACCCTTCACTTGTTGTACCCAAAAACTCATGCAACCCACACCACAGGGGCTAAATTTTTATTCCCTGCCCAGTTCAAGCCACATATTTTGTGCAAGTCCATCTTGAGAGGTTCCCATCATACTGTCATCATGTCTACCTCATTTCTGCTCTGGGCTGCTTTATTTCTTCCTGCAAGGCCAGCCTGAGCTTGGTGGTGGACTGTGTAATTCAATAGGCTTGCAGATCTGTCTCAGGTCAATTTTAATTCTATTTAAAGGACAGTCGATAGAGACATCTCTGGGGTTTTCTGAGGCGGAGTTTCATATTGCGTTGAATATGCGCTGAATGCACTGGCCAGGGGAGAAAGCCTTTCTGTGTCGATGAGAGGTAAAGGAAGGGGTGGGAAGCGCTTTGCAACTTTTCTCCTTTCCTATTTTAGGCTTTGGGAGACCCTCATGAGGAAGGGGCCGGGAAGGAGATGGCTCCTGGTGTGATATTTTAGAAGCACTCATGAGCCACCGTGCAATGCCCTGCTCTCCTGATGCCCATGGAGGCACAGATCAGACCCTTCTTGAGCATCATGAGCCAAAAGCCCACCCTGATGCCAGATTTACACCCCTGTGAACCTGCCCTTGGGGTCCAGGGGAGGTGACATGGAGCCAGAAGGAGATAACCCAACAAGCGCGAGAACTGAGTACTGCTCCATGGTGATTACAACCTGCTCTACCTCCCTGTTCATCATAAAATAGGGGATAATGTCCTAGAGAAGAGCTGGATATTAATAAAGAAAGAGGGCTCTCAACCCTGCTGCTCATCTAAACCATTCCCTTAAGTGCAGGACAAAATGTTCGAGCACTAAGACACAGTTTTTATGCAACTTAATAGAAGGGAAAAATGATATCACCACTGGAAAAAACAAAATGCGTGCAGGGGAATTGGATTGCATCGCTTTAGACTCAGATCAATCCCGAGATCGCATTGCACAAGCCGAGGGAGAGTTACCAGCACTACCTCCCATTGCTTGTGCTCCCACGCTCAAGGAAAGCTTTTCTCAGGCATTTGGGGGAAGACAAACTCCATCAAACTAGATGGAAATATTTTCCCACTGGAAAGCAGGAAAAAACACCAGATCCCCCCCCAAAACCTGCTGCTGTAGGAAAGTTATGAGTGATGCATTTAATCATAGAATCCTATGGAATTCAGGTTGGAAGCGACCTTAAAGATCATCTAGTTCCAACCTCCTGCCATGGGCAGGGACACCTCCCACTAGACCAGGTTGCTCAAAGTCCCCCACAAACTGGTCTTGAACACCTCCAGGGATGGAGCATCCACAGCTTCTCTGGGCAACCTGTGCCACTGTCTCACCACCCTCAGAGTGAAGAACTTCTTCCTCATTTCTGATCTAAATCTCCCCTCTTCCAGTTTGAAGCCATTATGCCTTGTCCTATCACTACAAGCCCTTGGAGAAAATCCCTCCCCAACTTTTTTGTAGACCCCTTTCAGATACTGGAAGGATGCCATAAGGTCTCCTCAGAGCCTTCTCTTCTCCAGGCTGAACATCCAGATGATAAATGAGTATTCAGATGATAAATGTAGGTCCAGACCAAGGAACAAATCCACTCACCTCATACCAAGGCGGCAAACCAGGGGTTAACACACCCCATTGGGGTTTGCAGTGTGACGGGGGGACCCCCGCAGCCGCTCTCCTGTTTTTTTCAGCGCATCACAGGCTTCGCTCCCATCGCGGGGAGCATCCAGCCGACTGCCGCGGCTCCAAATGAAATCGTCCGTTCCCTGCTGGAGATAATTAACGTATATCAGAAAGGAATTTAGCTGGAGTGGCTATTTCAGTAACATGCAGCGTTCTCCCCCAGTTTGGGTTTGTTTTCGAAATTGCACATAAAGTGCAACTGCGGCACATTTACTTTTCTATTATGCCTACGAAATTAAGTTAGATGGCCCTAATAATAGCATTGCCTTTAAAACAACGTTGTGTTTAAAGAACAAACTCTCCAATGTCGCCGGCGCAGCATATTTGTCTTGTGCTTAATTTCCACTTGCTGTTGTATTATTAGACATTAACATGATAGTTTTGTTTAATCTCTGGCTCCGTCGCCCATGGCTGACTCCAAACCGATCGCTCGCCCCTGTTGATGAAAGTCCTAATTCATCCTTGTTAGTGCAATTAGGAGGAAATTGGATATCGGTGCCACTTCTCACAAAAGGTCTGGGAGAGGGTGAGTCTCTCCCCCGAGACGTGAAGCCTCTGGGCTGCGGGAGGATTAGTCGGCTCCTGGGAAGATGATGGGGACAAATGAATTGAGACTTTGGTGAAGTTTAGAAGTGGGATTTGATGGATTTAGTCGCACTTCTCCCAGCATCGAGGTGGTAGGAATCCATCCCTGAAATCCAGTGAAGGTCATTTTGAGGTTGTTTTGAGAACACCTACAAGAAAGACAGAAGAAATGTGAAAATAATGGGATGATGTTTTCCAAAAAATAAATCCTCAAAAGCTTTCAGAAAAGCAGATGTGGTTTGTTTTGCAGTGTTTGCTCTCCATGGGCATCTTCTCCCAGCTATGAACATGAGCACAGAAACAAGATGAAACGCTCTTCAACCGCGTCAGCCAAAATAATGTGCATGTTTGTAGAGTGGTTCTTCCAGCTTCTGCATCTCCCAGCATGATTTCCTCAGCTCTTATCTCCTTTCAGCCAAGCTTTTCTGGGCTCAGTTAACATCCTTGCACCTAGGGCCACCTGCAGACCCACCATTGCTTTGCATGTTGCTTCCCACACCGGTCAACATGGGACCTGCAGCCAAGTCCACCCAAAAAACATGTGGGATCATCAAATCTTGGGAACTTGCTGCCCCTTTGCAAAAATTAGGCGCAGATCCTTGGGATATCAACCCTATAAACTGATTTTTTGTATAAAATAGGGAAATTCAGGACAACTAAGGAGGAGTTAGTGTGGCTCTCAGACCACTTGGGTACTCGCCTTCCTGCGTCTCAGAAAATGAATTAGGCTAAACCAGACCAACGAGCTTTTATTGCTTAGTGAAATTCATTCCTCATGGGTACAACTAGAAGAGGTACAAAAGCTTTCATAGCAAAGGAGATTAAATAACTTGGGTTTCTTACCTCGGAAAAGAGACAGCCAAAGGAGGATCTGATGGAGTTTCACAAACCGTGGAAGGCGCAGAGAGGACAAAACAGAAATCCTCATTTACAGAATCATAGAATGGTTTGGATGGAAGGGACCTTCAAGATCGCCACCTGGCTATTTCCTGGTAGGGCTGGGACATCTCCTAGGCTCCACACTGGATGTATTGCTTCCTTGCAATCTTTGGGATTTTGGCACCATCCTTTTATTTTCATGCTTGTACCATGCCCATCATGATGGCACTGAGTGTTGGTATCTACCAAGAAGTTAGCACCAGCCAATTAAAGCAGCCTTAACATCAGCTGCTTTCAATCTCTAAATATTCCTTGGATTTTTTGTTGGTGCTTCAATCCTCTTCCAAGGAAAGGAAACAACATGTGCCTTCAGCAGCCATTAATATGTCCTGCTCAGCTGCCCCAGAGGTGGCTGAAGAGCTCTGAGAAGCCACTCGTGGAGAAGTCCTCCTGGTGCAATTGTGGCAGGCATGCAAAGTCTACAAGAACACTTCTGGCCATCAAATGGTTGTGTCTTTGCAACCTTGTGGGAAAATTGCTCAAAAAAATAACCCCAAAGCTCAGTGTGTAGCGGTGGGTTAAAATTTCCAGCCCAATTAATTCAAGGTGCAGCCATGTTCCTGGTGCCGTGTCATCCACCATCCAAAAATGGAGTGGCTGCTGCCCATCCTGGAAGGTTTGCCATGTGTGCTGGACCTCAAAATGATGGATTCCTTTGCTTCTTGTGAAACTTTTTTTTGAAAGAAAGGACAGGAAACAATGCAAAATGAAGAGCTAAAACTTGTGTTTTTGCAGAGCAGAAACCCTTATTTCCCAGGAGTTGCCAACCAGCACATAGCAGGGCTGGGGTAATTTTCTCACGAGGTGTTACTGGGTCCAGATGCCCCTTTTCTGGGGTGTTTTTTTAATTTTTCAGCAAGGCTTTCCTTGCACAGATCACGGCATGCTTGGCGAAACATTAGCATGCAGCTGGGTTTTGATGGGCCCGGGGAAAATAGGCTCGGACAGTGAAGGGTGGAAGGGAAGGACTGTGAATAAATGTCTTGTTGTCACATTCCTATTAACCTCTCCTCAGTCTAATCCTGTCCTTAATTGACTTTATTCTGATTATATTCTCGATAGGCTTGTATCAGGTGGAGTAGGAGGTGGCAGTGAGTGATGTAAAGGATACAGAGCAAGCTGTAGGAGAGCAGAAGAGAGAGACACAAACTCATGTGCACGCACGTCTTCTTCTCCTAACAGCAAACAGAAGGAAAAGAAAAGTTAAAACACCCCAGAAAGGGCTAAAAAAAAAAAAGGAACCTAGGAACCTCCACCACAATTCACAAGCTGCTGTTTTAATAATTAAGAGGCTTTAAACTGCCTGTTTAATACAGACGAAAATACCATCTGCAGGTAACGGGAAGGTGAAGCTCGATACCTAATCAACCATCCTCTTGGTAAGGCAACATCACCCCGTCTGTCTGCAATCAGCAGCGGAGCAGAGGCTGCGATTCCTTCAAGAGGCTCTCCGTGAGGGTTCCGTAATTGTCTTGGCGGAAAGTAAGAGTTCCCCCTAGTGCAGAGCGATAAATCAGGGATAATAACAACTCCTTCCAAAATAATCCTCAGGCAGAAACAAAATCCAGCGGAGAAGGTGGCGGCACCTGGATCCAAGGGTTAGTTAGGTCTATAAATACATCGAGCCTTTCCTGCACCTCTGCTGTTGCCATAATATATTGTTATTAGTAGTACTCAGCTACAAGGCTTGAGATTTGGTTTTAATCTATTTATTTCCTGGCTCCTTCTTGTGCTGTGATGCTTCTCCCATCACCCTGAATCTCAGGGCTTGCACCACCAGTGATAAAACCCGGTGCCTTGCTGCGTGTAAAGAGGGTGGAGACACACCAGGGGGGTTGCAAGATCCTTTGGCAAAGAAGAGGCTCAACACAACCCACTTCAAGGGCTCTTTGAGCTTCAGCATCTGTTCCAGCAAGGCTGGGCTTGGAGCCAAAGACCCCCGGGATAGGTCTGAGGTTTTGCCTCGCTTCTGTAGCCCAAGGGTCATAGAATCATAGATTCATTTAGGTTGAAAAGACCTCTAGGATCATCAAGTCCAGCTTTTGTCCCAACATCTCCCTAAGCCCTAGACCATGTCAGGAAGCACCACATCTACTCATTTTTTGAACACCTTCAGGGATGGTGGCTCCACCACTTCCCTGGGGAGCCTGTTCCAATGCTTAACCAAACATGGGCTGAGCTGTGAGATATCACCAGAGCCGAGAGATGCCACCAGAGCCAAGATTCACGAATACAAATGCAGATTTGCAAATGAGCATTTTACCCCAAACTCTTGAGGAGCAAACCTTCCTTATGGCACTATGTGGATGCAATGGGTCCCATTGGATTGTAAGTTCCACCCACTCCTATTTCCACCCACTATTTCCATCTGCTGGAAGCAAAATCCCATCAAATCCTATCTGTGAGCCAGCAAAATGTGGGGAATCTGTTAAACCACCCAACACCTGAGCAACCTGACCTGGTTCAAGATGTCCCTGCTCATTGTAGAGGGGTTGGGCTAGAGGGCTTTTAGAAGTCCCTTCCAACCCAACACATTCTATGATTTTTTCTTGTAAATACCTGGATGAGGAGAAAGCCACTGAGCATGAAAAAAACCCCTTGAAGTATATATTTTTTTTTGTATTTACTTATTCATTCCCTTATTGGTTCTGATTTTAATTCTTTTTGGGAAAAAAAAAAAGAAAAAGTGTTTGTAAGGTTATTTGAATGTTTTGAAGTGATTCTATTTACTCAGGAGCTGATAGGATTGATTTACAGCAACGTGATGACTGCAGAGAGGGGGAAAAAAGATACCAGAGCACAGCAGCAATGTTTGATTTCAGGGCTGGCTTCGTGGTGAATGCTAATGCCAGGAGCAACGTCAGGCTGTGGTCAACGGAAAATGAAGGGTTAGGAATTGCCTGGCTGAAACTGGGATAAGGAATGAGTGAAAAAAAGCATCTTGCTGTCCAAGAGACTTTTTGCGGCAAAGTCTTGGGGGAAAATAATCACGTTTTACTGTTTTACGGATTTCCTTCAAGGTGGTGGTGGGGATATTTTCTCTTATGTTTTTAATTTTTTATGGTTTTTCTTTAAGAAGCAATGGAGTAAGGGAAGAAAACATCAGAGAGCCAAGTTTTTATTTGAAAAGCAATGTGAATCAAAGGAAAACACAAAGATTCAATTCAGAAGTTGTTCGTTTAATATGGTGAAAAGTTGCAAACAAACCTCAACTGCTATTTTTGGAGCTAGTTTGCTTTCCAGAACACACATAGGGCATTTTCTGAGAACCAGATCTACTTGAGAGACTTCTGTGAGGTCTCTAGATCTCAGAGTTCCCATCCTGAGCTCTCAGGTTAGACCTCCTAGTGTAGAAACCAGAATTCCCAACACCGCTACAACAGCAAACCTCAGCCCAGTCCTGTGCAGTGTCCCCAGACTGCTCCAATTTGGAAACTCTCCTGCAGCCTTAAATCTTCTTTTCATGAAAGTATATTATGACTCGCTGGTTTGTGACCTTTAGGAAAGGGAAGAAAAGAGCAAAACCCTGCTGGCATGAGCCAAGGCAAAATGATGCCCACAAACCGGTGCAGGACACTGGCTTTGACACTCCTCTTACAATGGCAGTACTTCCTAGGGAGGCTTATTTGGATCCCTAAGACCTCAAAACTCCCCAAATTTCCCCCAATTTCCATATCAATCATTAATCAGCTGCAATATTCCAAAGGAAAACCTCAAACTTTACTCTTCATGCCTTTATCCACCTATTTTTCAGCTGACTCATTTTGTCTAGAGGCGGCTTTTCCCAAGACAGGTGGATCAGATGATCCTTGAGGTCTCTTCCAATCTATGATTCTATGATTCTGTGATTCTATGTTTTTCATTCTTCTGTGGAAAAAGCAATGCTTTCTTATTGAAGATGGTGGATTAAAGAAGATATATCAGGGATATCGCTCATACCATCGTGTCCCCTCCACCATGACCACATGGTCCAGCTGCCTTAGAGCATCAGCGTACAATTCTCCGAGCATGAAGCACACGATGTTTCGGGAGACCACGCACCAAGCTGGGCATGCCAGAGCAAATGAGCAATTTGCAAACACCCAGAAGGCTGAAATTTGTTGGCTGCAAATGTACAAAACACTCGAGTCGTGCAGACGGGGTGATTCATGAGGAGCTCCGCGTTACGTGAGTCATCTGGGCAATATTTGCCGCTGGTTGGAAATGAAGCCAATGGAGCTGGAGTGGTTTATAAGGAAAAAGTAAGCTGATGGCAAGCTAAATGTGCATGGAGAGGGAATAGTAATGCTGCAATGTGAGTGGGGATGTTATGCAGACACTGCCACGCCGGGGGGACCTGGGAGTTTTGGGGTGCTCAGCATGGGAAGGAACTTTGCACAGAGCTGCAGAGCATCCTCCTACTCAAGAGCAGGTGAGGTTTATAAGCCACATCTCTGCAGGTACTTTCTCTTTGAGGTCTCCTCCAGCAGTTGACATTAGGATGAGTCATTTGGGGTGATTAACCCTGAATCCAGGCTGATGGAGGTGCATAACCCTGGATGGATGGATTCTCCTAAGTCTAGAATCATGGAATCATAGTCTGGTTTAGGTGGGAAGGGATCATTCAAGCTCAACTCACCCAAGCCCCTTGCACTGAGGCAGGGACTTCTGCAACTAGAGCAGGTTGCTCAGAGCCCCGGCCAACCTCACCTGGAATCCTTCCAGGGATGGGGCAGCGACCACCTCTCTGGCCAACCTGGGACAGGCTCTCACCACCCTCAGCAGCAACAATTTCCCCCTTAGATCTAGTCTAAGTCTCCCTCTTTTAGTTTAAACCATCACCCCTTGTCCTGTCCCAACAAGCCCTGCTCAAAAGTCCAACCCCATCTTTCTGACAGGCCCCTTGAAGTCCTGAAAGGCCACATGAAGGTCTCTGTGGAGCCTTCTCTTCTCCAGGCTGAACCAGCCCAACTCTCCCAGTCTGGCCTCCCAGCAGAGGGCTTCCAGCCCTCCCACCATTGCTGGGGCCTCCTCTGGCCCCGCTCCACAAGGTCCATGTCTCTGCTGTGCTGAGGACTCCAGAGCTGCCCCAGCACTGCAGGGGGGTCTCCCAGAGCGCAGCAGAGGGGCAGGATCCCCTCCCTGCCCTGCTGCCCACGCTGCTGGGGATGCAGCCCAGGAGGACGTTGGCTGCTGGGCTGCGAGCGCACGGGGCCGGCTCAGCTCCAGCTCCTCACCCCCAGCACCCCCAGCTCCTTCTCCCAGGGCTGCTCTCCAGCCCTTTACCTGCAGCCTCTGCTGATACCGAGGGTTCATTTTGAACACCTTGGTGTGCACACACATGTGCACACGGCCCAGCCGCATCCCCTCGCTTGGCCTTTGGTTTTTGATGAGCCTTGGATTTTGAAAGTGGCTCCTCTTGGCAAGGGCCTCGGCTTGCAGAGTCAAAGGAAGCAATGATCAAACCCAGAGGCTCCTGCCTCTTGTCTCCTCTGCTCAGCCCCCTTTGCAGCCCTGCAAGGAGCCCTGCTTTTAAACAAAAGCTAAACACTGTCAGTGGGAGAGCAAAGCAGGATCTCTCTGAAATGCAAATGCCTTTTTGAGAGCAGCCAGCTTTGAAAGCTGGGATCCTGCTGACTCATGTTCCGGAATTGGGGAGAGCACTGGCTCCTTTGCCCTATCCATCCTCCTCTCCTCTTCAGCACATCCTGGGGGTGCATCTACAACCCCTATCTAGGCCAAGTGGGCTACACAGATTAAGCAGTTTCGATGGAGACAGAATCTATAGCCCAGATGGCATTTTCCTGGCAAAGCCATCAGTGGTTGTTCCAATAAGGCAGGGTCAGCACATTGCAGATGACTTAGTAACAGGGTGGATTTAGGGGGGCAGCTCCTTCTTTCCTCCCCTTTCTCACCTGCAACACCTTCCCATTCTCTTCTCCTGGTTGTTTCCCAGCTCTTCAACCTTTCAATTCATTTTGGATTATTTTGGATCAAGCGTGGATCCAGCACTGAGGTACAAGAAGGGACCTAGCGCTATTTCCATTTAACAGCAGATCCAGCACATTTAAAGGGTCAAAGGAGCAGGACCCTGGCCTGTGTTTCTATAGAAAGGATGAGGGCAGGAAGGGAGAAGGAGGGAGAAGCACAAATAGGAGGTGTAAATCCTTCTCCATAGGGGAAGAAGTTTCTCCATTGCCCAGTGACAAGGATGAGCGTTGCAAAGCCATTCCTGGGATGCTGCAAAGCCATCGAGCTTGCCAAGGATGGAAGCCAAATCACTGTGTACTTCTGCATTTCTTTCTACTTATAAATCTCCTTTATTATTCTTTTGAAAAACAGATTGTCACCTTTGGCTGTTTAGACCTGATTTCCCAAGATGTTGCCAGCCCCATGCCCATCTTTCCAGGGGGCTGGAGGGTCTGTAACCAAGCTACACGGTGTGACCCAATAACTGCAGATGTTACCCTTGTTTCTGGGTGTGCACAGAAGCCTGGGAGTACAAAAACACGGGTCCATATTCTTCCTACCAAACCTTCTCAGCATCGCTCTGTCTACTTATTAATAGAAACCCAGAAACACCTTCAGAGTGGCTCTGAACTGATGCGAAAGTGTCTTTTCCTGAGTGCTGGGGAGCTGACAGCAGAGTTGTACCAAGTCATCGGCTCCTGACACCTGCCCAGAGACACTGTGAGATCCCGCAAGACCCAAATTAGTGTCATCGAGCGAGGGGTCCACATCTCCACCTGACCTCCGGGGTTAGCATCCTGGGATCTGAGCTGCTCCTAGGTGGGCTGTCCGAGATCAAATGCAATATAAGCAGAGCAGCGATGGAAATACCACATCTCGCAGCGATGTTGAGCTCCAGGGGCATCATGGAAATTCAGACTTTTTTTTTTTTCCTAATGCGCTTCTGCTCTAATAACCACTTTTTTTTCCCTTCATCGCTTTTCAGCTGAAAACACTGGTGTGCTGCACCAGCAGCAGCTGATCAAGACTTCACACATCCTGCTCATTATCACCCGTTCCACAGAAGGGGAAACGAGAAGGATTTATAGCACCCGATTTTGCAGAAGTGTTGCCCAAAGTGCAATACCCGCCGTGGCTGCTCTGGGAAAGCCGCAGCTGTGCTGGGTCTAAGGCTGTGAGCGGAGAGACTTTATAGAGACAGATAAAATCTTTTATTACACCAACTGATCTAGCTGGAAGAAGCAGACAGGTTTTAGGTGCACAGACGCGTCTTTGGGTCTCAGGTTGTCTGCAGGCAGCTTCAGAGCTCCTGGAACAACTTCCCCAGCCTGGCTCCACCTCCTTAAACACCGGGAGATGAACTAATACCAGCCAAGGCCACCCTGAAAAAGCCTCCAAGCTCCAATGTTGACCAAAATGCTGCCCAAATCCTTCTCCTTTTGGGTCTCTGGCACATCAAAAAATGTCCATCATGTGGCTTTTGCCATTTTGGGGCCTACAGGAAAGCTGGGGAGGGACTTTCTACAGGGGCTTGTAGTGATGGGACAATGGGTGATTGCTTCAAACAGAAAGAGGGGAGATTTTGAGTAGAACTGAGGAAATTCTTTACTCTGAGCTTGGTGAGACACTGGCAAAGGTTGCCCAGGGAAGCTGTGGATGCTCCATCCCTGGAGCATCAAGACCAGGTTGGACGGGGCTTGGAGCAACCCGGTCTAGTGGGAGGTGTCCCTGCCATGGCAGGTGGGTTGGAACCAGATGATCTTTGAGGTCCCTTCCAACCCAAACTATTCTAGGTTTGTATGATTTCCCCTGTATCCCAACCCATTTTCCCTTGTTATGGAAACCCACCTCGCAGAAGACGATGCTGCAGGGCAGAGAACAGAGGGACAATTCAATCTGGAGTCACAGGCAATGAGAAAACAGTACCGGTGGTAAGCAGAGCAGAACACGGGATTGTGTGAGCTCATGGGACCAGATGCTCACCAGGATCAGCACTGCTGGAGGTGACACCCACAGCTGCATGGTCTTGTGTCCTTGTGGTTGTCTGGGGGCGGTGTGGATGATGAAGAGCATGTGTGAGGGAGAGGAAGAACTCATGTTCTTAAGTCCTTGGTGTTGCTGTAGCACTTCCAGGCATTTTTGCCCTTCCATCCCTACCAACCCCCACTCAAAAAACCCCCCAGCCCTGCCCCAGATGTACACACTGGCCACGGCATCCAAAATAAAGCCTGAGCTGCTCTGCCTGATTTCGCCTTTCCCTTCTCTTTGTCTCATTTATTAGTTCCACAGAGGAACAGCTCCTTGCCCCACACATTATTTATGACGGCATAAGGCATATCAATAAGATTTCTCTCTCTTTTTTTTTTTTTATTTGGAAAAATAATAAAAAGGGTTGATCCTGCTGGCAATTTATAGTAATTGTAGTAAGCCGATAATAATTCCTAGCAATTAAGCACAATACTAATTCACTCATTTACTGAGTAATATCTTGTCTTTATTTATGGGGGCTGTGCCGGCGTATAAATATCTTCCTCACTGTGTTGGCTAATGAAAATTTACTAAGTAGCTTTTTTTCTTTCTTTCTTTCTTTTTTTTTTTTTAAATGTTTATTCATTTTAAGCTATTCTTAGTAATCACGTGTGAATAAGGAGTAATTGCTTGACTTTGGGGTGGTAATTAGAAAATACTAAGTCATTGTTTTCTTCTTGCGAGCGGACGGTTTGTTGAAGTGTGCATCTGCTCTGCCAGCATTAATCCAACCTGCCAGCCCCTCAGCACCCGGGGCCGCATCCTGCTCACTCTGTACAGGAGTTCTCCAGGGCTGGATCAGCTGCGGGGTCGTACAGAGCATGGGCGAAGGTGTCCAAGTGGGTGCTTGGCTCATGTTATTGAGAAACTCTCCAGCGTTGCTCCAGGAGCAGAGAGGATCCATCAGCATGCAGGGCAGGATTTGCATCTGCTAATCAGAGCCGGATCCGGGGAAACAACTTTCAATAAAAGAATCCCATTACGAAGCAACCGCCTGTGAAATACTGTACCTTGTGTTGCACCCTGCAAGCCTCCAGCCTCTTCTTCTCCTGCCAAGGAGGTGGGAGCGTCTCCTAAGCATGGAGATGGGGAAGGAAGAGGAGGGAATGAAATAAAAGTGGGAAGTGGGTATTGATATTCACAGGCGGGACTGCTCGTCTGGGGAGCCTGCACCCAACCTGCATGAGGATGCTCATGAAAAACTTAAAGAAAAAATCATTTTTTTCCCAGAGACCCCCAAAGCAGCCAGAAAATACAGTTTCCTTCTCATCATCAGCCCCATCAGAGCCTTGCCAAGCCAAGCCAGGGCTCAACACCTGCAAGTATCTGGAGATAGCCCTCCACTTGGGCTCCATCTCCAACCACAGTCCAACCCAGAGGAAATGAGCCCGACTGATGTGAACTCAGGGCTAATGCACCCCCTGCCTCCATTTCCCCATCTGCAAACTGCAGCTAATTGTCCTGCTCTCCTTTGGGAAGAGCATCAGGATCTCCTGGGGAAAGACCAGGCTCCCACATCAGGTTGCTGTGTGGGATGTCGGGCAGTGCAGTATCGTTCCGAGGTGTTTGCAGACATGCAGCCCTGGACATGATCTTTAAAAACACCAAGCAATTTTTAAGTGCTTCTCTGAGAGCATTTACAAGGCCCTGATTTACTGGGTGCTCAGAGCAGCCTGTTCTTGCTGGAAAACAGGGCTCGAGATGCAGTCAAGCATCTACAAACACAAGTTTTCACTGTCTTAATCTCTGCCTTTCTCAGTTTTCCCATCTTTAAAATGGGGATAACTCAGCTCCCCTGGCCACATTCCCCAGCACTGCAGTTCCTCTGCTACCTGTCCCCACCTGCAAAAGTGGGAAGAGCCTGTAAAAAGGGATCGTCCTTCCCTGTTTCATCCCGATGTGATTGCAAAGAGAGGGGGAATATCCTCAGCATATCAAAATAGACCAAATATATCCTCAGAATGTAAAAATGCAGGAGAAAGCCATGTGGGGGTCATCAAAAAGGCACCTCCCAGGGCACATGCTGTACATGACCTGCGGGTCCATCCATCAGGTAAGGAGGTTTATGTGTGGTGCTGGTAGCTATACTGTACCTGTACCACACCAATACCATACATTCCCCACAGCCAGGGAGGCAAAGGCAGAGCCGAAACACCACCGAGAGCATTTAGGGGTCTGAACCATCTCCTTAGCCCCATACCAAGGTCCAGCAGCCTTGTGCAACACTTCCCTGGCCAACTTCTCATTACTACCGTTTGCATTTTCACCTTCCCATCCCTTTCCTTCTGCACGTCTTGCAGGGAGCTTTGCTTTGAGCCATGTCGTGGTCACAAACAGCCCCATAATCGTAGCAAAGGCCAGAGGTTCCTGAGCCTTTCTGAAAAGGCAAAGCATCGCTGGGGGTTTCCAAAGCAGTGACCAAGAGAGGGCAAAGGAGGTGATGAGGTTGGTGCTGCCTCCAAGAGATTGCACCACAAAATCACCGTGGGATTGCCCTTTGCAATAGAAAAATGCCCTTTCCACCCTTCCTTTCCACCCCTCTCGCTGGCTCTGGTGCTGGGCGGGTGCAAAGGAGCCGGCACGAGAAAAGGAGGCAGATCCAGGGCACCCCGATAAATCCCTGCAGGGCTCGCATCCAGCACGTCTGCTTCCCAGAGATAAAAAGCAAGCGCAGCTTCTCCGAGGCGCGGACACTGGGCTAATCTCTTCATGCACCGGGTCCGTCACCGTGTCACGGGAAGCAAAGACGGGCGAGGGATGGAGCCGGCAGCGCTGGGGCTGTAAACATCCCAAACCATTCAAGGGAGATCAGCCCCAGCCAGCTGCAGCGACTGGTGCTTATTTTGCACGGGGAGCTGGAAAGCATTTTTCCACCATGGAGTGGAAAAATAATCCTGCAGAAGAGCCCTGCGGTTTGGGCATATTGTTGAGGTGCTTGGAGATATATCCTAAGGTGTGATGCGGCTCTGACTGGTCCCATGATGGGGATCTGGGAGGACAAAGAAGAGCCTTGCAAAATTGCAGATGCTGGAGGAAAAATACTCAAGGAGGTAGAAAAAAGGGAGTTGTAATGGCAGAGAAGCAGCTTCAGAGGGAGAAAATACTGGGCAGGGAAAGGGAAACAAAGTACTGCTGCAGGATGGTAGTGCCAGACACATTCCTATCAGAATTACACACTCATTTTTAACAGGGAGGATGATTAACGCTGGGAATAAATTATCCAGTAAAATGGGAAATGCTCTGACTCTTGATGTCTACGGATAAGAACTAGGAGCCTTTTGGGAGGCTTTAATCAAACCCAAACACTGGGTTCCCAAAGCAGCCCCTTGGGGATGGTCTCTGGTCAAGAGCCGGGAGAGCCGGGCTGATGTTCCCATCAGATCTCGTGAGCTGATCAGCTAATACAAGGACCGTGAGTCTTTATAAAACCTGCCAGCCTGTATAAAATGATCACTCACCCCCGCTCTGGGAAAGGACTGACCCATCCTGATGGAATGGCTCTGGCTCTGAGACACTAAGTAACTGCCAGGGAGCAAACGGGGCTTTTTCCCCCCAGTAATAAAAGAGAATTGAAATGTTCAGGCCAAATTAAAGATCCCACCAAGTCTGCTCTGGGACCAGCAGCACGATACAACGATGGCTCTTTATCTAACAACTTAAGGAGATGGTGTCTGTCGGCTTTTTCTGGCAAGGAAACTTGCATTTTTATTTTTAGTTTGTAGTTTTCCTCTCTTCCAAGCCTGGAAGTGTTCTTTTGAGTCTTAGCCCCCGTTCCTGGGCTCTGTTATATTAATATCCCTTTATTTCTGATGCGTGTTTGGTGGCAACCTTGGGATGCCCAGAGCCCCTGTTTAGGGCAATTGAGGTGCGGGAATGTCACAGGGCAGGGGTGGCAGATGGGTTGCTATTTCAGCTTAATGACTTCCCATTTAAATTACCTACAAAGAGTTCTAATTATCCAGGTGCCATTTTAATCATCGGAGTGATGGGGGGAGGATGGGGCAGGCTGATGGCTGCAGGTTCCCTCCACCAAGGTGCTGCAGGGTGGGAGAAGGGGATGCAAAGCAGCAAGTGCACTAAGAATGGTGGAGAAAGGGGTGGGAAACCACCGTGCAGGGCTGGATGACACCCTTACCTCCACCCTTCTGCACCCAAACAACAGCACAGCAGCAACAAGACCTGCCCAGCGTCCCACCCTCATTCTTCATCCAGGTGGCTCAATGCCAGTGAGCACAAGAGATGCTCCCAAATTGCCTTTGTCCCTCCAAATTAGGGCTTCAGTGCCTGTTGCCTCACCAAAGAAATTAGTATTATTTTTCTAAGTGGCCAATAGAGGATGTCACTTGGCCAATCCAGGATTTATCACTGGGGACTCATTCCTTTCCTACCCCCATCCTCACAACCCATTGTTAATAAGTGAAGAAGAAAATACCTAGAAATGGATTTGCTGTTTAACCTCGACCAACCAGAAAGGAAAAAAAAAAAGAAAACTGAGAAAAGAATGGGCTTTGCCTCCCCGAACTCCGTCTCTGGAGGAATTGGGAGCATTTCCAATCAAAGGCAGCCCCACAGGGACCGCTCCGGGGGTGCAGCAGCAGTTGCTTTGCCTGGCTCAGCAGCAGGGAGGGCTCCCTGGGGACCCCAAGGCAAAGCTTGCAGCCTCTTCCCCTCACAAAAAAGTCTTCCAAGTGTGAGCTTGTGGTCGGCGGTGCAGCGAACGGGAGGGATATTTTGGGAGCGGTCTTGTTCTCCTGCTGCCTTTCTTCTTCTTGCCTCCTGCTGCTGCTTCACTGTTTTGATCTCTCTTCTCTCCCTCTCCCTTTATGTTTCTCCTTCGGAGGTGAGATGCAGTTCCCTTTTCCCCCTGGGATGTGCACATCCCAGTGCCAAAATCCAGGAGATGTTTGGCAGCGCGGACCATCATCCCCGGGACTTTGACAACTGGAAAATCTCTGGGATGCCTGAAGCAAGAAGGTCAAACATTCAGAGCATCCAGCCCTGCCCAGCACCCTCTGAATCCATTCACCCAGCCCCCAAAATCTTTTGGCACAATTATTGACGTGGTTGCTTCCAAGCAGTTTGCAAAGTGGTTCCAAAGCCAACTGGTTGCCCAGTGCATGAATTATTCCAACGTGAGCGTTGCTTGCCAGCAGCCAAGCTCTCGCAGCCTGCAAAAGCAATTGCAGGGTTGCAATCAACGGGTGTTACTGGGTTGCGATCATATTGCAATAAAAAATAAGAGTTATTCGGTTGCAAAAATGACATTGATTGGGCCTGGTAATATTGCAGGGTTGCAATAATATAGGGTTGTGATAATGAACCCCAAGAGAGAAATATGCACTGAGTCATAGAATCATAGAATGATTCTATGGAAGGACCTCAAGGATCATCTCATTCCAACCCCCCCTGCCATGGCAGGGACACCTCCCACTAGACCAGGTTGCTCCAAGCCCCATCTAACCTGGCTTTGAACACCTCTTGGGATAGAGCAACCACAACTTCCCTGGGCAACCTGTGCCAGTGTCTCATCACCCTCAGAGTGAAGAACTTCTCCCTCATTTCTGCTCTAAATCTCCCCTCTTCCAGTTTGAAGCCATCACTCCTTGTCCTATCACAAGCCCCTGTAGAAAGTCCCTCCCCAGCTTTTCTGTAGGCCCTGAAAAGGTGCATGGTTCCCCTTCGCTTTACCTTCCATCACAACTCAGCTCAGGCCAGAGACAGAGCATCTCCCAAGAACAACAGCAACCAGGATCTCATCAACCATCAGCAGAGCCCAAGTGCCCTCTGGGTGCAGGCACACGTGGCTGGGTGCGTCCTTCAAGGAGCTGAGGTGTTTACTGGAGAAGTAATGAGATAATCAAGGAGTCATTTAGACTCCTCAGGAGCTGAAAAAGTGACTCTGTTAGATTTTCCTTGCTGCCATCCCATATGGACCAGGTTCTCAGGGGCACCCTGAGCAACCAGAGAGATGAGGTGCAGGGATCATGGTTTATTTTCCATCCCCAGAGGAAAAGGACAAGCTGATGGCTTTTTGGCCATGCCCTCATGCCCCATATGCCTTTTTCTCTGCTATATTCCTCTACGTGAAATTACCCACCCAAACTGCACAAGCAGAGCAATGCAAAGCACTGGGGAAACTGAGGCACGGAGAGGAGAGAGGTTTAACCCAGCAGCCAAGCTGGAGTAAACCCCCACATCTCTTGGGTCTTGATTGCAAGCTGCAGCCTCCTCACCACTCTACTGCTGCCCCTCTTCCATTTCATGTTTTCCAAGGGCCAGCCAAGTCCCTGGTCCCTGGGTAACACCTGCAGCCCCTGCCAGCCCGGTTTCCCTCTTTGGGGGGCTGGTGACAAATATCTCCATGCACAGATGGCATCCCCACTCCTCTGAGAACATTTTTAGGGCAAACTTCTCATCCCACCACTCACTCGCCTGAAAATAGAAAGCTGAATTTGGGATGAAATGCAGAGCTGTTGGCTGGGGAAGCGGCAGGCAGTTAAATAGGAGGGGTTGCCAGGGATATTTTAGACAAAATAAAAGAGAAAAGTAAGAAAAAAGGTCTTTTTTTTTTTAAAGAGAAATAGGAGAAGTTGTTGTTTATGGCTCAGAAAAAAAGAAATGCTGCTGGATGGAAGAGGGGTGCAGCTGGCAACAGCTGCAGCTCCTTGACAAACCCAGGTGAGGAGCCCAAGATGATGTTTTTCAGGGAAAAACTGATACAGAGAAAAGTCAGGGATTTGGGACATCAGCAGGTGATGGAAAGAGATGTTACATCCCTGTGGATTAAGCAGAGGCAGCTCCATGGTTTTACCTCTCTAGATCATTCAATGTTCAACCCATCTCCTTGTGAAGACACAGCTTCTACCTTCTTCATCATGGCTTTGGTGGCAGGGGACTTCAGATGATGGGATGTCCCCCTTTGGGGACACCTCTGCCCAAGTGAGGATACACTGGCGTGGATTATACATGAGTTACTTACTACATCAGCTGAGCATTTAGAGAATATATGTAATACAAAATATGGAAATTCCCATTTGCGTGGAGGGTTTCATGCTATTTGTCAATGTTTCCATTGGATTCACAGCAAAAGCCGGGAATTTTCCGACACTGCGAAAGGAACGTCTGCCAAAAAAAATTCATTTATGCTTGAGCAAAACTTAGCATTTCTTCCAGACTTGGCCCTTCTCATACATATTAAATGCATCAATAAAGTCTCTTCAGGATGAAAACCGAGACAACAGCAAGCTGGACTTCGCCAAAGAGCAGTGGGAAGCCCAGCTCTGGGGTCCGGGTGTGATCCAGGCTTGAGCAGAGATATCCCTGGAAGCAAAGGTCATCCAAGCTGCAGGTCTGCCATGTTGGTAGAATCACAGACTAGTTTGGATTGGAAAGGACTTTTAAAGGTCATCTTGTCCAACCCCCCTGAAGCAAGCAGGGACATCTGCAAGTAGAGCAGGTTGCTCATGTTGTGATGTTATCCCAAGTCTTGTAGCTCCTGGGACCCTTCGGGGTAATTTTTACAGCCCTGAGCACATGGATGGACCCAGAAGTGCACATTAACCTGGATAACCCCACCTTGGTTCCCAGCCTGATCAAAGCCAGCGCTGCAAGCAGAGCTAGGTCAGGCTTTCTTCAGGCGGTGAAGAAAAGAGCTAAGGAAGGGGAAAGAAATGCTTGGAAAAAAAGCTATTTGTCCCCTCGGCTTTATTCCGGCTGCAGAGCCGGAGCAGCTTGTAGCTCCAGAGAACTTTTAATAGAAATCTTCAGAATGAAATGGGCTACAGCTGTTTGCCTTGATAAATATATTTTATGCTACATGCCTCAGCCGCCATCTGTTTGCTGATACGAGCATTTCTCCTCTGCAGCAGCTGAAGAGAAGTCATCAAAGGGAATAGCAGGAGATGGGTTTCGTTGCAGGTAGAGGGGAAGAGGTGAAGTGGCCCGTGCAATGGAGTTATTCTGGCGGCTTAATGTGGTGAAGCTGCTACAAGAACAAGAGGGAAGACGGCAGGAGGGCTGGGAGTTGGGGAGAGCTGTGGTTTTCAGGGGGAACCTGGTCTTTCTGCTGGTGTTATCCAAGGGGGAATGCTCTGTGAGGGCCAAGGGCTGGGCTTCTCAAAGGTAATTAGATGTTTAGAGGTGTGGGTAGGAGCTGTAGAAGTTTTGGTGGCCAGCGATCATTAGAAACTAGCACGCTGCATCAGGAAATCCCACCAGGTAGTTTTATGCACCTAAACAGAAGAAGTGGTCTGAACTGGGGTCCTTCCCTCATCTCTCTCTATCCCCAACTAGGAAAACTTCCCTTCTGCAAAACTACTTCAAGAACCAGCCCTGAAAACCACCTGCGTTGGTGTAAAAGCCCTGTGAGCATCACTTCTCCAGCTGTTTTTCTCCTGCCCTCCAAGCAGCACGTCTCCAACAGAGACATCCAACCCTCCCTGCTTTAGAGGGACCGACTGTGACCCAGCAGGGAAACCATTCCAGATCGATTTACAACCTCGCAGCAACGGAGAACCCACTGTCACGCCTGATCACCTTGGTTTAACGGTTATTTGTGCTCGCAGTTAAAATTTCAGCCTTGTAAAAACTTTGCTGGAGCAAATTGAACTAATCCCCCCTTGCTGGTACTCATTTTGTAATAAACCTGCAAGCAGGTTTGCACAAGCGTCCTGGAGATGATAGACTCACAGACTGGTTTGGGTGGGAAGGGACCTTTCAAGCCCATCTAGTCCAACCCCCCTCCACTGAGCAGGGACATCTGCAACCAGAGCAGGTTGCTCAGAGCCCCGGCCAACCTCACCTGGAATCCTTCCAGGGATGGGGCAGCAACCACCTCTCTGGGCAACCTGGGACAGGGTTTCCCCACTCTCAGCATCAACAATTTCTTCTCTCTCATCTAAATCTCCCTCTTTTAGTTTCAAACCATCACTCCTTGTCCTGTCCCAACAAGCCCTGCTAAAAACTCTGTCCCCATCTTTCTGACAGGCCCCCTGAAGTCCTGAAATGCCACCAGAAGGTCTCCCCGGAGCCATCTCTTCTCCAGACTGAACAAGCCCACCTCTCCCAGCCTGGCCTCCCAGCAGAGGAGTTCCAGCCTTCCCATCATTGCTGGGGCCTCCTCTGGCCCCACTCCAATGCCCAATGTCCACAGACACTTACCCACTTGAAAATACTCACTGACTTACAGATATTCAAGTCCACGGGACAACCCAGGGAGCTGGGCTGGCCTTCAGACATGAGCAATGCAGTCAGAGAGTTGAGTTTTGCTTTCCTATTTCCCTTGCTCTCCTCTTAACACCCAGTAGCAGCACCACTACACTTAGCCTAGGTATGTAATAGCTGGTTGTCACGGGCACTCGCTTGCCTAGGTGACAGGTGCCCTAGCCAGAACATGGCTTATTATTATGATTATTGCTATCATCGCTATGATTATCATATTATTTGATATTGCCTAGACAGCCCAGCCAAGGTCAGGGCTGCAGGAGGTGCTCTAGAAACTTATAGAAAGAAGGAGACCTGTGGCCAGGGGCACTCGTAATGAGGCAGGCGGGCAGAGGTGAGGTGTCCTGGCTGGGGCTGTGCCAAATTCTGTCGGAGGTTGATGTCCCCTGTAGTCAAACGGGTAATGCTGGCAAGAAAATGGGGGTGTGAGCACTGTCTGTAAATGGAGATGCTGTGGGTGACTCGAGGACACAGGCCTGGAGTATGCCAAGGTTGACATCTAAGGGCAATTATGGTCTCTTTAATACATTTATTCCTGGAAAACAGTGTCCTACCCCTTAGCCTGGGCTCCAGCTTGCCTCTGTGCTGCTTGCAGACCACCAAAAAGGATTCCCCCCTGTAGAAAATCCCCCTTTCCTAAAGGGCTCTGGCGGGTGAGATGTTGTTCCTTCTTCACATGGATTTCAGGGCAAAATTTCCACAACTTGCTTACGATGCCCCCGTTGCTCATGGAGCAAGTTCAAGGGTGGAGCAGGGCTGAGTGATGCTAGCTCAGGAGACCCACACTGGGACATGGTCCCCCCTTGAAGTGCTTGTTGCTGGTGCACACCAGGACATGGGGAGCAGAACAGTGACCCATTAAGTCCATCTGTCCATGTCCTCAGCATCCCCACACCAGCTCCTCATCCTGTCCGTGCCCTTCCCAGGGTCCCTCCCTGTCCTACAGCTCCCCTGTACTGAGATGCTCCCCCTTTTTGGATGACCATGGCCTGGTACAAGGAGAGAGAACCTCAGAGGCAGCCTTGGGCTGGTCTCAGTAGAAACATAGAATTATTTAGATTGGAAAAGATCTGTACAATCATCAACTCCAACCTTCACCCCAACATCTCCTTGACCCCTAGACACCATGTCATGAAGGAAAAGTCCCTCAACACAGACAGGCTCTGGATCAGGCCCTACCCAGGGCTGGCGAGATTTGTGCTTGTCCTTCACCATGTCTGCAAAATGCTCCTTTTGTCCTGCGTCTCTTTCTTCCTCTCCTCACTCCTCTTATTCTTCCAGAAAGCTTCAAGCTCTGAGCACTTTAAAATTTGAGGGGATTCAATACAATGCAGGAGGTTTTATTTTCTTTTTATTTTTGTATTTTCCTCCTCCTCCCTCATCTCCAGCATCTTTCATACAAAGTGTCTCCAAGCACTTTGCTGGGGTAGATAAAGGCTGAGCAAAAGCCTTTTGCAGAGCCAGGCGTCCCAGTGGTTCAGAAAAATGCCATGAAGCAGAGAGCAAGTGAGGAAAACGGCTGTTTCAGAGTGTGGGCTCCTCACGGCTCCCAAACCAGGGCTGGAAAAACCTCGAGGTAGCACGGGAAAGGAGCCCCCTTCCCTTTAGCATCAGCACTGTCTGCTCTCCGTGGATCTAAATCACTCATTTCCCTGGACTTCCTCAACCCCCTCCCTCCCTCCACCCACACCAAGAACTAGGGTTAAAAGTGATGATTTAATATGAAGGTGGCTGATCCCTGGAACAGGTTGCCCAGAGAGGTGGTGGAGGCCTCATCCCTGGAGACATTCAAGGTCAGGCTTGACAGGCCTCTGACCAACCCGACCTAGTTAGAGATGTCCCTGCTTATTGTGGGGGGGTTGGACTAGATGGCCTTCAGAGGTCCTTTCCAACCCAACACATTCCATGATTCTATGATCTGATCCTTCAGCATCCCACATATTGGTCCTCACGCTATGGACCACCCCGGCATCTCAATGCTGTCCATCTGCACGCTGCTGCCGCTGCATTTCAACCAGTCCCAGAGGTTTCTGCTGGCAGGAGGATGTGGATTTAGGTGCTTTTATGTCAGCACCCACTTATTCCTGTGAGTGATTCCTTTCGGCAGCGCCAGGCACTGAATCATTGGTCTGTGATCCTGTAAAATTAACATGCCCCACTATAAATAACTGCTCTCTAATGGGCTGTCATTCGCCGCCTTTTGGAAAGGCTCAGCTCGTGTGAGCAAAAGTTTTAATGACTGTGATTGAAATTAGATGAAACCCATCAATGTTGGGCTTTCTCTGACCCATGCTAGGACAAAATCTATCACACATCAGGGAAAAATTACCCCCCGTGGGACATGCCAGGCGTGACGAAGCCCATCTCACCCCGTGAGCACGCTCTGAAAGTGCAGCCAGCTCTGCACGGAGGGGATGGCTGCGGCTTTGGGTTCTTCCCTCAGGGCCAGAGAAGAAGAGACAAGAAAATTGACTTTTTTTTTTCTTTTTTGGTCCTAATAGATCCCAGCAACTTCCAGGCACACAGCGATGTTATGGGCACGGAGTGAGCTCAGCGTTTTCCCCATCTCGTTCAATTCCCTGGGTAGCTGCAGCAAGAGGAGATGTGGCAGAGGAGCTGGTGGGTCTGGGATGCATCGATGTCCTGGGATGTGTTGTGCGATGCTCAGGACCAGACCATGGACCAAGCTTTTAGCCCCAAAAGCTTGATATTTAAGAGGAATGACAAGTTATTGTGACTGAAGGTAAAACAGAAGGTTCACTTTGCATTTGACCCCAGCAAACGGAGCAGCAGCATCTTCTACAAGATCTTTGCCTTTACCTGGTTTCCAAGGGGTATGTTTTAGCAGAAGCCACCAAGGCCATGCCACACCAACCCATGCTGCTGCATGGAATCGTAGAATTATCAAACTGGAAGAGAGGAGATTTAGATTAGAAATAAGGAAGAAGTTCCTCACTCTGACGGTGATGAGACACTCGCATACGTTGCCCAGGGAAGCTGTGGATGCTGCATCACTGGGCATGTTCAAGACCTGGTGAGATGGGGCCTTGAGCAACCTGGTCTAGCGGGAGCTGTCCCTGCCATGGCAGGGAGGTTGAACTAGATGATCTTTAAGGTCTCTTCCAACCCAAACCAATCTATAATTGGAATCATAAAGTCACAGATTGGCTGGGGTTGGAAGGGACCTTAAAGGCCATCTAGTCCAACCCCCCTGCACTGAGCAGGGACATCTGCAACTAGAGCAGGTTGCTCAGAGCCCCAGCCAACCTTACCTGGAATCCTTCCAGGGATGGGGCAGTGACCACCTCTCTGGGCAACCTGGGCCAGGCTCTCACCACCCTGAATCATCACAGCTCGGATGCAATTTGCTTTGCACACAGCTCGGTGTTTTGTTGTCTTGTTTCTCCTCCTCCCATGAAGACCCAAAGGCACCTGGGCTCCTGGGGCTGCAAACCCCATGTGTCCACTCCCAGCCCACATCATATTCCCCCAGGAGCAACTACCAGCCCTTGGGGATGGGATAACAAGTCCCCCTGCACATCGCATGTGCTGCTTGCACATAACAAAACATCTCCTCTCCCGGGATAAGAGGGTGGCACACGGGGCAAACTAAGAGATGTCAAAGTGCCCCAGAAGTGCTTGTTCCTCCTCACCACCAGTGTGCCTTGGGGTGTCCAAGCATGCTGCTAACGAGACACCCAGGAAGAGGGGACTGCTGTGGGCTTTGGGTTTGCTCCTGAGGGCCAGAGGAGAGGAAAAGACAAGAAAATAGACTTTTTTTTTTTTCCTGGTCCTAATAGGCCCCAGCAATTTACAGGCACGCAGAGACACACCGAGCAGTGCTTACCTTTCATTACCCGGGGAAGGAGGCAGAAGGCACGGCGGGGAGTGAAAGGAAAGGTCCTCAGAGTATGGCTTGAGTGATTGCTGCGAGATTTTTGCAGCAAAAGGACCTGGAAAACATTAACTATATCGCCTGTTGTGTTCCTGGGGAAACTGAGGCACGGGATGTTTAGGCCTATGGTCCTCCCTGCCAAAAGCACTGGTGGAGATGGCTTTTTGGGCAAGCAGAGCTTTGCAGCCTGACTCCCCAAAGCTTGATATATAAGAGGACATCCAAGTTCTTGTGACTGCAGATGAAATAAAGGGTCCGTTTTGCACGTGGCCACAGCAAACCGAGCAACAAGCACCTTCTCCAAGGTGTTCGCATCAGCAGAGAGAACATTGAGGTGGCCATTTCATCCAGGGAAAGACAAGAGATGGGCGAGATGGGGAGGAGATGGCTCTGCCATCAGCTTCAATCCATGCGTTTCATGCTCTTCTCCTTCAATTTTTTCACTGTTCATAAATCCTTCCAGCTTGTGGGAATGAAATTCAGAGTTTTGCGTATTTACTAATTGAGGAGATGGATAGTTTGGGTTTGTTCTTTTTTTTTGCTATGAAACTTTTTCCACCAAGCCATACACTTGGACAGTTTTGAACTAGTTATTAATGTTTTACACTGAAAAAAAAGATGTTAAAGTGAGGGCAAATGTTTCCAAAAGTCACAAGGAAACACAAAACTTCAAAACAGAAAAGAAAAAGTAGCTCTGGGCTATCGGAGTGAACTGTTTGGCTGGTCTACAAGAAAATATCGCTCGAATTTAGCAGCCGCAGAGGAATTTTAAAAGGACTGGTTAACATTCCCCATCAAAGACAATGTTTTTATTTCAAAATTGCCAGCAAACCCAAAAAATTTCATTTTCCTCTCTCTCTGTTTGTAAGTGAATAGTCACTGGGATATTTGATAGCAGTAATTTACTCTTCAAGCCGTGTAATTAGCCACCTCAATCAAACGGCATCATTTCTATCTTCACTCGAAGAATAAACTCTTCCCCTGCAAAACAAACGCCTTTTCCTCGACTTGAGCAAATCCCAGGGCCGGGCTGAAGTTTTTGCAGCCAACTTGTGCTTTCAGCCGATGCTCGTGCTCGTCACGGGTTTTGAAAGCTTTCTGTGAGGAGAAAAAAAAAAAGAGAGAGAGGGAAGATGGGGCTGAATATTGACTCACGGCTCTTGCTCATCCCCCTCGAACAGCAGCCAGTGCGGAGAGGTGGGAGGGAGATCCGACTGTGTGTCGAGGAATTTTTTTTGCGCCTCTATTGCAGATTTAGGGGATTCATGGCATGGGAGAAGAAGGGGAAAGAGCTGCGGGGTTACTCAGAGGTTTGCCTTTTACACCTGGAAGCACAAAAAAAGCACATTTCTTTTCAGAATTTTCAGTATTTTTTTTTTTCAGCAGATAAAATGACCCTTATTTTGACAGAGGAATAATTTCCCCAGAATGTCAGGAACTGGAGATCACCAGCATCCCATTTACCTCCCCATGGCTGGGCTTGGAGTTGTCTTTTATATCCAGGCATAAAGCCCTGCTCAACCCGATTTCTCTGCTCGCCTCGTTTTAAATGTTAGCATGTAGCTGGAGGTAGGTATAGACACTGTAATCCGGGCGCATTATTTACCAGGAACGCTTATCTGGAGCCAGTCTCAGGAGATTCGCCGGGTGGCTGGGAGCCGCGAGCTGGAGTTGCAGTAAAAGAGAAGGAAAAGAGGGAAATTGTCTTGTAAAAACCACAAGGACTTTGGGCTTTCTTCTCTTTCCCTTTTTTTTTTTTTTTTTCTAGAGCTCTTAAATTCAAGGCTGGCTTTTGAGCCTGCTCAGTCCTTGTCTTGTTCCTGGCAGACTTGAGAGACAGAACTTTTCTTCCCTATTCTACTTAGCATAACAATCCCTTGTTAACATAATAAGATTAATTCTTGTGCTGCAATCAGGAAGCCGCACTTTCTCCGAGCCCTAAATAATATCATTTCCTTGCCACGTTTATAAGGTAGTGGAGGATTTTTGGTTTTGTTTTGTTCTTTTTTCTTTTTTTTTTCCCTTTGCATTGAAAAAAAAAAAAAAAGAAATCTTGTAATCTTGAGATAACTATAATGGTGTGGAAGCTTCCCATTCTCCTCCAATCTGATTGCAGTGGCAGCGAAAGGACATGGGCCTAATTAAAATGCCAATCAAGCAAAAATGGGACTCATTGTTTTTATACAAATGCTCCGTTTAACCCTTTGCGGCTCGTTCATCGTTTCCTACATGCACTGGCTTTTTTTCCATAGCAAAAAAGCCCAAGCTTCATCAAGAGCTTGCAGGATGGAAGTACCCCAAAAAAGGATATTAAAGGCCACGTAGGTGGTGAAGAGGATGGGGTTTGTGTCCAGCAGTCTCATCAAATACTTTCCTTTGCATTTTTCTACATCCAGCTCCTCTCTCGCAGACCGCGGGAGGAGCTGTGGAGCTCCCTCTTTCCTCCAGTTGAGCTGGAAAGTTTTATAGGAGCTGGAAAAAGTCAGGGTCGGATGGTGATTCTTAGCGAGCACTAACGCAGCCCGGCATTTGTCATGATCAGACACAGGAATAACACCTTAATCCAGAGGTTTCATTGGTTTTCCGTGGATTGAGACAATCTGCCCAGCTCTGAGCATCTACGGATGAGGGATGGGGGGGGAAATCTGGCCCCAGTTGTCCTGTGACACACACCAGCTCGACCGAGCTGATTCCCAAACACAACTGGGCACATCTGGGCAGGAGCTGAAATTTTTGCGGGAAGGGGTTTGCTTAAAGGTGCTCCTTGTACCTGTTCAGCTCAAAGAGTCTTCCCACAGTGGCAATTAGGTCTTGACCCCAGGGAACACCCCATGGAGCTTCTCCCCAGGGTTTAGAAGCCACCTCTCTTCACTGGCACCTTCTCCACGGTGTCCCGTGAGTCCCCTCCCTCCAGAGACAGGCGCATCCAGCCTATCGACGCACAGAACTACAGCAGGTTCAACGCCGCTGCTGTAACCTTGTGTCGTGGGGGCCGCTGGCAGAGGAGCAGCCAGCCAGCAGAATGCAAAGCACGGCGTTAAAATAACACAGCGTGAAAAGACCTGCATGCAAGGCTGCATCAAAGCACCCAGGGGCTGGCTGCAGCGCTGATCTTGGCTACGTTGGGAAGGCCTAACGAGAAACCCGTCACGCAGAGGGGTTGGAAGTAGATAATCTTTAAGGTCTCTTCCAATCCAAACCATTCTACAGTCCTTGGCCATCTTTGCAACTTTAAAACCACTTCCATCGTGGTGTCCCCTGGTGTGATGCCACCAGGTGTAGCTGTGATGGCACGTGGTTGCAGGGTGGCTATGTGAAACCACAGGAGGAACTGGGGAAGGGGAACTCGATGAGGACTTGAGTATTAATTAGATGTGCTCCACTGCAGCAGCAGCGTGACATGGAGAGTTCCCAAGTGCATCCCTGCTCCATGACACCCAGCTTCAGCCTTCCCCCCGGGCTGCTCCCTTCGAAAAGGCGATGCCAGGCTGGTGTAGAAAGCCAAGCTGCCTTGCTGGCCTCACCTGCAACCAAAATGGCAGCAAAGCACTTTTATTTTTAATCCTTAACCTTCAACGCCTCAGTGTCTTTCTCCCGCCGTGGCTGTTTCCAGGCCCTGTCCATCTCCACCCGTGTTGCTCCCAGACCTGCTGTACAAGAGCTTTATCAAGTGCCACAAGCTGAGATTTTTTGGCAGCTGTCCACGCAGCCAGGAGAAAAAGAAGGAGACGAGGAGAAAAAAAAAAGAGCTGATCTGCTTCCCCAGCCTCTGCCTGGATTGGTTTCAAAGAGGGGCCGGTGGGAGATGTGGAAAGGGACTGGTACCTCTTGGCTGGGGTTGCATTGGAAACCAGGGCAATAGGAGAACCTGTGTCCCGGCTGGAGTAACCAGGGGCTCTTTGTAGGCAACTGCCTGCACTTTGCCGTGGGAAAGCAGCATTGGCCATACCTACCTGTTGCCAAATGGAAAGGTCTTCCTGCTTTTTATTGCAGAAAGCATCTCAGAAAGGTGGGGACTGCTTGGAAGAGATCAGCCTCCTGCCCCTATGCTTGTGGTCAAAAAAACAGAATCCCAAATGTCTCCTCAACATGTCAACTGGCTTCATCACACCCTGCCATCTCCAAGGATGCCTCTTGGCATCCCCTCAGCCCCAAACCCCCAGCGAGGTTCCCCCAGGGCGTGACCATGGCTGTGCACCACTCCTGTTATTTGGCAGGACAGCTTCTCCCTCCTCCATCCTGTTATCCAAATTATTTTGCTTCCCAGTTAGGAGACAGCTCCTTCTTCAAAGAGCTCGTCTTGCAAACAGGCAGGAGAGCTGAGCAGCACTTTGCAGAGGGGGAAACTGAGGCACATGGGGTGGATTTCCCTGAGGCCGCGGGGAAAGCTCTGCAGCAAGAGCAGGGAAAGCCTCCGAGTCCCCGTGAAGTGTTTTTATGCAGCTTCCACTTGTCACATGTATTTTTAAATGACAAGGAAAAGATTTTATAAAGCAGAGAAACATGTGGTTATTTCCCTCTCTCTCTCTCTTCCAGGTGCTTGGCTTAGCCACGCAACGCACAAGAACAAAATCCATCTGAGTTGCTGCTGTTGTCCTGCTGCTTAAAACTCCATTTTCTGTCAATATTGCTTCATTTTTATCAAGTTACTTACACGTTTTATGTTATTCTCTTTCCCTCTCCCCCTATTTTGCTGCAGCGTTTCAGAACATTCCGTTTCTTGGCCTTCTCGGTAAATAGCCTGGAAGTCGAAGGCACGCGGAAAGTATTTGCTTTCATTGTTGTGATGTTTGATATCTATCGCACTTGTCAGGGTGGAATGCTGAAAAAAAAAGGAAAAAAAAAAAAGGAGAAAAAATAAAAAATCCTTGGTTTATCCCCTTTGACGTTCAGAAGCAAGGGGGAGGTTTATCATCGGGTCTTTCTAGCTCTGCTGTGAGATACTGCACGGGCGCAAAGCCCAGATGGCACGGGGACACGCGGTTGGGGTCCCACCAAAGCCAGGCTCTGGAAGCAAAGGGACACAGCGCGGGTCTGCAAACACAAACCTCAGGGTAAGGCCGCTCAGCGTCGCCTTCGTAGTCCTCCCCAAAGGCCCTTTCACCCGGCCCTGTGATTTTTCTCAGCTTTTTAATTGGAATGATTCATTTCCTTCCACGAAGCACAGCAGATTTAAATGAGGTACCCGAGAAGAGCATTTAATAATCGGCTCGCACTTGATTCTGCCTCCTGTAGCAACGCGCCCGTGCAGGTAAAGATGGTCTGGCAGGACGATGCTCAAGAGCTGCACCTCCAGCAAGGCAAAATTGTGTCAGAAACCTGATTTTTTTTTTTTTTCTTTTTTTTTACATGCACAGTGCAAGCGCCTATTCCTCTAAATCAAATTTGACTACCAATGTAGTCAAAGCCGCCGCAGAGGTAATCAGTTAATAAAACTTTGCACTTACATGCTGGTTCCATTCAAGGATTTAAAGCCCTTTGCAAAGGTCAGTATTACAATGATGAGAATTTTCCAGCTGAAATGTTTTCACTGGGAAGTAGGTAAAAAAAAAAAGAAAAAAAGGATGTTCTCTTTTTGTGGAAGTTAAGACTATTCTGCTGGTTTTAATGCAGGCAAGAAATAACATTCTTTGGGAACAGAAGAAAAAAAAAAAAAGAAAAGAAATTGCCATGAAAATGTTAATGATGTTTTGAAGCTTCGCACAAAAGTCTTACTTGTGTAGCAGCCTTGATATACATTAGTACCCCTGGTCTGCAAGCAAACAACATTCTGCAGAATAAACTAAAACACAACGGGGAGAGGCTCGGAATTATTTAGAAGTCTGATTCCCACTGAAGTCAGGCGTCGAGTGTTTTATTTGAGATGCATTTAAACTGGAAAAAATACACCACCTGTAACCTCTCCCCAGCCCTGCCTTGGAAGGGAGCCCCAGAACAGCCTTGGTGGGTATTTCTTGGTGGCCGTGGCTGCTGTCAAAGCCTCTCTGAGGGTCCAAGATGAGGTGACTTGCCCAAGGCGAGCTGGTGGCAGAGGGAAAAATACAGCCCAGGAGTGCCACTGTCACTTAGAGGTGGGAAATGCAGGAATATAATTGCAAGCAGCCCTCCCTGCTTTTGCACCTTCCTCACCCAACCCGTTGACAGGTAGGGATGGGGAAAGCAAAGAAACTTGATTTCCTACGGGACACAAGCTGAAAATAAATTTAAAAAAAACCCTCTTTGCACCCAGGGTGACCACTCCGGTGCACAGAGCGAAGCGCCCGGCTGAGGCCGCTTGTGTTTCAATCCATAAATCCCAGTTCAGCGCCGCTCCCAAGCTGGGCTTAACCCACCCAGGCTCGGTTTTAACTTGTTAGCACACAGAAGGTGAGCCCAGCTCAGCGAAACCACCAAGCCAAGCTCCCGCCATGGCAAGCCGGAGCTCCCAGCCGTCTTTGAAGCTCACCTCTCAGCACAGCAGGAAGTAATTAGAGTCCACAGCTGTAATTACTTTCTAATGCTGGGTTTATAATTGCGCTCGTGCCCCCACCTGCCCCCACGGGCTCGGGGGGATGGAGGCGAGAAAAAAAAGCGGCCTCGGCGCGGAGCGTGGCGGTGATGGTGAGAAATGCGTTTTATTTCATTTGTCTTTGGTTTTTGGGCCCCTCAACTCTCACTGGGTGAAAAATGAAATTCCCCCGAAAGAACCAAGCAACCTCAAAAGCTCACAAACGGTGATTAAAAGAAAGAAAAGACCCTTTCCTTCCCCCCCCTCTCCCCCCAGTTTTTGCAGCACGGGTGGCAACGCTCCTGCTGGGGCCTCTTCTTCACACCCCACCCCCACCCCCCCCAAAACAAACAAACAAACAAT